>CM055278.1:7319676-7337147 GCA_029237695.1 Conchocele bisecta | reverse complement strand
AGCGTTAACTTTTCCAAACACGGACATTTCTAAGTCAGCGACCTTGACCTTTGGGTTTTGCGGGCACCATGGGCTTTCTGTAGAATGATGTTGGATGTTGTTACAAATGCATGTATGGAATATTAAAGCATAAACTGAGCGTTAACTTTTGCAAACACGATAATTTCTACTTCAGTGACCCCGACCTTTGGGGTTAGCGGGCACCATGGGCTTTCTGTATAATGATGCGGGATGTTGTTACAAATGTATGTATGGAATATTAAAGCATAAACTGAGCGTTAACTTTTGCAAACACAGACATTTCTAATTCAGTGACCTTGACCTTTGGGGTTAGCGGGCAACATGGGCTTTCTGTAGAATGATGCGGGATGTTGTTACAAATGCATGTATGGAATATCCAAGCATAAACTGAGTGTTGATTTTTCCAAGCACGGAAATTTCTAAGTCAGCGACCTTGACCTTTCGGGTTAGCGGGCACCATGGGCTTTCTGTAGAATGATGCGGGATGATGCGAAATGTTGTTACAAATTCA
This sequence comes from Conchocele bisecta, assembly GCA_029237695.1. Taxonomy (NCBI): domain Eukaryota; kingdom Metazoa; phylum Mollusca; class Bivalvia; order Lucinida; family Thyasiridae; genus Conchocele; species Conchocele bisecta. The sequence continues at coordinate 7,336,615 of CM055278.1, read as the reverse complement.
TGTATGGCATATTAAAGCATAAACTGAGCGTTAACTTTTCCAAACACGGAAATTTCTAAGTCAGCGACCTTGACCTTTGGGGTTAGCGGGCACCATGGGCTTTCAGTAGAATGATGCGGGATGTTCTTACAAATGCATGTATGGAATATTAAAGCATTCCATTGAGGGAAACAGAAGTTACAATGAATTAACCTGAGCGTTAAGTTTTAGAAACAGAGCTAAGCGCAAAAACTTAACGTTGAATGCATGTGAAAAGTAGGTCAATGAACCATGAAAATTAGGTCAAGGTCACATGGGCTCCCTGTGTGTGAGATGGTTACACCACAGTGTTGATGTATACCGAAGCATTCCATCAAGTGAAACAGAAGTTGTAATACATTAAACCGAGCGTTAACTTTTCCAAACACGGAAGTTACACCACAGTGTTGATGTATACCAAGTATGGAGGTCGTAGGAGTTATAGTTTTCTGGAAACTGAGCTAAACGCAAAAACTTAACGAGAAATGTTGACGACGCCGCCGCCGCCAACGACGACGCCGCCGACGCCGACGGAAAAGCTATACCTATGTCCCGCTTCTGCTAAAGCAGGCGGGACAAAAATAGCGTAGACCGTGATTAAACCAGAAATAGGGCCGCGAATAGAACACATTGTTAAATAGTACAAATAATTAAAAAAAATAGCATGCTTTTTTTTGCATTTACAACGGCGAACAGTGTAGACCGTGATTAAACCAGAAATAGGGCCGCGAATAGAACACATTGTTAAATAGTACAAATAATTAAAAAATAGCATGCCTTTTTGTTTGCATTTACAACGACGAACAGTGTAGACCGTGATCAGATTATGAATGTTTAAATTAGTACTACAGTACAGGCATATATACTTTCAGACGGGAAACAATGTAGACCATGATTAAACCAGAAATAGGGCCACGGAAAAAACACATTGTTAACAAATATTTCAAACGGCAAACAAAATGTAGACCGGTTTGAAATAAACAACTGACCAATATATCGCTTAAGTAAGTATTGGTGACTCGTGTCGCGCGTAGCGCATCAAATACACAATGTGTTAATCTCGCTACCGATACATGTGGAAACTGTATAGTTGAGTACGCGTTGTTGAAACCGGCATAGCAACAAAGCAAATAAGATAATGCAAAATACTTACTTGCTCCAACCGATGTGCACCCAGCAGGTAATCAAACTCGGTACCGTCTACAGTCCGACAAGATCGACACACATAGTCGCCGTCCACGTTTGCCCAGTTTTCCAATCCAGTTTTGTCAACTCCGTCGCATGTCGAGTGGAACCACCGTTTACAATGTCCACACATTAAACAGTCACTCATACAATTATGTCGACATACCCCGCATGGGTATCTGCCGCTCCTCTGGCGGGTAGCCATACTGCCTCTAATTTTAACTATTTAATAAAATAGGCACAACGATATTATAATGTCACTGAATATAATCCAAAACTGGCACGAAACTCAACACGTTAAATATAATTCGCATAAATCAGATCCAAATTTACATATAATATTGAACAAGACGGCATGGAGATAATACTTTGCAGTTTTATCTATAAAGATGAGATTATAGTATTGTATTTCTTATATTTAAGGGTGGGAAATGGCTCGAAGACCTTCCATACCCGGGCATGTGCCCGTAAATGATCAGGCCAATGGCCGTTGGCCCATTTGTTTCCGAATTTACTAATATATGCGATACAGTCGAAATATGTGCATTAAATGAAGGAGACGATGAGGTGGTGAGTTTAACCTAGTTAGTTCATTCTCCTATTGCACAGTGCCGATATGTCAGACCGTGAAGAGGGCCGAGTGTGCGTGCACATGATATATGGAGACTCAGCCGTTACATTGTTATATTACCTGCTAATGCTATTAGAGGGTTGGACGAGGCAAGACAGACCAAGCAGAGACGGATACACGTGGTATGGGCAAATCCAACGCCCACAGAGGAGCAACAGCGCAGGCCGAGCCGGAGCCGAGCCACCGACCCACCCACAGCAGACCGGGAAACCTCAGCCAGTGACAACCGGAGGCCCCGCACCGCAACCGCCACCCGCAGCGCCACCCGAATCTCGTCCGCTTGCGGCTGCGAAGGCCATTCTAGCATAACCATATCTAGAATTAACATACAAGTAAGCCCGCCCACCCAATGGGTATGTACTCGATCGGAACTGGCCCGGGAAAGTCTCTTGCGTATGGACTGCCTTAGTAGATTATATTTAGTAGTAGTGGTAAGGGTAATGAGTGGAAAGAGAAAGGGTCAACAATTGGTCTGGCACCGGTGGAACTCGCTTCCCCGACGAAGCCTGTTTAGTCGGTGACGGACGGACTCTTCTTGCACGCATAATTGTTGGCATGCCTTCTAACCACTCAAGCCAGAAGTAAATAGCGACAGCTAATCTTATTACCGTACTTATAATTACGATCAAATTATCGGTCTAAGTCACATGAACATAATTGCCGTTGATCTAGTGTACAAAGTCTGTCAATCATCACAGAACTCAGACTTACAAATCAATTAGAAGTAACATTTAATAATATTAACATATATTATAATACTATATTACTATTGTGATTTTCTCTAAGAAAGGGCAAACTATATTTTATTTGATACAATGTTATTCCTGTATTATTTTTGCTTAATTCTTCATGTTCTTTCGGATTATATCTAAAACTATTACTGAACAATATTAAGTTGGTATTTAGTAGTATAAATTAAAATTAAATTTGCAATTTCAATTATTCATACAATTGCAATAAACGGGACATTACCGTTCTCTTACATATATGATATGTTAGGAACCTGGTTTGTTCAATAGCTTTAATTTGTAGTTTTGTAATCAAATAGCAAACTCGTATTGGATCGAAATTAAACTGTGCGGATGCACGGCCTGGATCCACACTGATATAAACATACTATTTGCGAGCCAAGCCTCATCTACACTAGTCACAAAGAACATAAACTCCATTCGATAAGCAATGATACATTGAAAGTTAGACAACTGAGACATAATTAATGAGGCACGATCACGGTAGTCTCCCTTTCTAATAATACTATATCGGTCGCTTTATCGCGGAAATATGTGATTTCTTCTTCGTACAAAACCCTTTGGAGTACATGTACTTGGTACTCACACATGAACATTTAGCTCATTGATTTTGGACGACTGGATAATTAATAATGAATTATTAGATTCTCATCCAGATTTGATCCGCACGGTCTGACACGATCTGCACTATTCACCATTCCGTCAATGAAATACCTTTCACGCTTCTAACAAGCAATATAGATCATTATCAGGCATCAGGAGTGAGCTATTTGACCAGGAGCTACACTGGTCACAAATCCCGCCAGACCCATTTCTCCAGCCACAGCCACATGAGGCATGTGATGTTGTACCTAAGAACCTATTGTGATATTTCATGAAAAATGTTTAACAAATTTACCATAGTTTCCGTAAATGACGTCGAAAGTTTACAAAATTTCCATAGCAAATGTGGAATTCAATTCCACATTTGCTTCGAAAATTTTGTCATCTTTCGGCTTCATTTACAGAAAATATCGGTTTCTGTAAATATTTTTCATGAAAACTCTTACATGTTCTTGGGTACAAAATCACATACGTTGTCTCATATGTGGCTGTGACTGGAGTAATGGGGCTTACGGGATTTTCGATCAGTGTAGGTCCAGATCTGCACATGCATCCTCACAGTCTTATCAGGATCTGCACTGTTCCCACAATTTCGCATATATGTTCACCCTGTATTTCAGCTATCCAAGATGGAGGGAGTGGACGAGATGCCATTAACCGAACCAAGCTCCCCTCGCCGACCCTATGACATCTTCATCATTTATAATACTGATGACACAGCAACTATGGATCGTGTTCGCGTTGCTCTCGAACAGCATGTGACACGTCCACTGACATGTATTACCCAAAACGAGTTTCGGGCCGGTGAATCAGTCTTTAACAATATCGTAGAAGCTCAAGATAAGTCCCGCACTACCTTGCTCATCATAACTGATAATGCCTTAAGTAGTATGACCTGCTGTTCTAGTAACTGGGTCTTGTTAGAAATAATTTTGCAACTTGAGAAATCTCATCAAAGTGACACGCTTAATATTCGATTTTTGATTGATAGCGCATGCGAAGAGGAAGTGATAAAGTTGAAGAATGGGCTGTTTAAGCATCTCCACTTGCCAGAAGAGGCTTTTATTGTAGTGGACTTCTCACAAGGAGATTGGGCTGATCATGTGATAGATAGTGTTCAAGGTACGTTATACAGAACGATCTTACATGACGTAATGTGTTATGTATTAGTAACCCTTTGAAACCGAAAGTCCGCGATACCGGTTTATGCAAACAATGCCGATCCAGATGAACCGTCTCGCAACGAGCCGTCTCATCAGGATCTTTTTATACGACCGTTTTTAAAAAACGGTACGTATTATGTTTTACCGCATGGCGGGCGGGCGGCGGGCGGGCGGGCGGCTGAAGAAAAAGTGCAAAGTTCGTGTACACAACTCCTCCGAAACCGTTCAGTCGATCGATCTGAAACTATACACACGTCTTCTACACATATTGAAGATGTGCACCTTGGTGTTTTTATGCCGAACAAATATTTTTTAACAAAAATATCACCTTTTTAACTTAGCCATTTTTTCTACATTTTTCTATACAGTTCTATATACGGTACAGAGTTTGTGTACACAACTCCTCCGAAACCGTTCAGTCGATCGAACTGAAACTATTCACACGTCTTCTACATATATTGAAGATGAGCTCTTTGGTGTTTTTATGCCGAAAAAATATTTTTTAACAAAAATATCACCTTTTTAACTTAGCCATTTTTTCTACATTTGTTTTATACAATTCTATATACGGTATAGAGTTTGTGTACACAACTCCTCCGAAACCGTTCTGTCGATCGTTCTGAAACTATACACACGTCTTCCACACATATTGAAGATGTGCACCTTGGTATTTTTATGCCGAACAAATATTTTTAAACAAAAATATCACCTTTTTAATTTAGCCATTTTTTCTACATTTTTCTATACAGTTCTATATACGGTACAGAGTTTGTGTACACAACTCCTCCGAAACCGTTCAGTCGATCGAACTGAAACTATTCACACGTCTTCTACATATATTGAAGATGTGCACCATGGTGCTTTTATGCCGAACAAATATTTTGTAACAAAAATATCACCTTTTTAACTTGGCCATTTCTTTCTACATTTTGGAGATGAAGAAATAATGCTATATACTTTCAAATTCTCATTAATGTTTCTTGCCTTGGCGAGAGCTTCACATTTCTGCATCTTCGCTGTCTGGCCCATATTCGACGGGCGTATTTTGTGACTTGCGGCACTCTTATTTAATGTAATTTTCATGTTTTGGTGTAGTCTGAAAATCATTTTGTGACGGTTGGATTGGTTGCAAAATTAACATATCAAAATCCATTCCAGTTTCTTAGGGGTGAAAGGATTAAAGGTACATGCCCAATCAGTAGGCACAACATGTTCTTATATCAGATATATCATCTGATACATTTTACTGACAGTGACTCGCGGTGGTATCTTATCACCCCTGATATCAGTATGAACATTTACGTCCAATATAAAATGTATAAAAATGCCAATCAATACGTGGGATAATGGTGAATGAATATTTAGTTTGCCAGAAAATGTCTCGAATGATGTCTCTAAGTGGGGATGTACCTTTAATTTTCCAACCAATCCAATCGTCACAAACTGATTTGTAGATCAGTCCATTTACGAAAAGATGATATTTTTATTCTCAAAAACATGAAAATTACTTTCAAAAAGTGCAGATCCTGATGAGACGGCTCGTTACGAAAAGTTTTTTTGTCTTGTTCTAAAAATGTGAAAATTACTTGCAAAGAGTGCAGGTCCTGATGAGACGGCTCGTCAAAAGCCAGCTTTTCTGGATCTACACTATTTGCAAACACCACTTTAGAGGCTTCAAAACAAACAAGGTTATGCCAAGAATCTTCCATGTTGTGATTTAACGTGGTATTTACGAAATGAGTTAATAAGAGTTTCTTATGTGATTTGTCAATGATTTTAACCCTTAGACCGCTACTCACAACAATTGTTGTCTGCTGTTGCTCTTATATCTTGCCTTATTTCTCAATAAAAACATGGTTTGACAGCACTTCAGAATCATTTCCAATGGAAATGATTCTGAAGTGCTGTTAAAGCATGTTGTAAATGATTCTAAAGTGCTGTCAAAGCATGTTTTTGATGATAAAAATGGAAAATAGAAAATGAACAGCAGCGACAGCGGTCTAAGAGTTAATTAATATGATATTAACCACAGGCATTCGGCGTGTTTCGACTTTCATCGGTATAACTCTATATATATGAACTTTGGTCGGACACGACCTCGTATTATAACAAATTCCGCTAATGTGAATATTTTGGCAGAAAATGCACATGTTCATTTGAGAATTATTGTTATCTTGCTAAAATAACATTATATATCGTTATCCTGCAGAAATACATAGAATTCACAGAAAATTACAATTTTAATTGTGTTATTTTGTTATAATACGAGGTCGTGTCCGACCAAAGTTATAAGCCTAGCTTGTTCATATATATATATATATATATATATATATATATAGAGGTACAGGGCTCCAGATAAGGAATTAGTAATTGAGTATTGTCACTCCAGCATTTCTGAAGCAATTGGGTATTTCAAAATTTTGCGAAATGAAAACATACCTTGGCATTTCATTAGAATTGTCTCCTTGGAGCAATTCTAATGAAATACCAAAATGTGTTTTCATGGAAAATAAGAAAAATATGCTATATCTGTGGTCTGTTTATTGTTTTCTGCAGCATGATAAAGATACCACAAATCTTTCATTGCTTTTTGATACTCACTACTTCTGATTTTAATTGGGTTTTTGGCAATTTTAATTGGGTATTTAAGCAAATACGCACCTTATCTGGAGCTCTGCTCGTGTTTCAGAGCCGATCCACATGAAGAACATCCTACCTGTCGGGAATCTCGCTCATGGTCAGGTCTTCTCTCATTTTGTTGGTTACCTGAGGCACATCCTGCCAGGTAAGGAAATCTGTGACTTTGACCACAGGTTGAAGGCACAGGTGGAAGACTCGGACCTATGACACCAAAAAAAATGCCTATTAAAAAAAATCGCATTACCCCACCCACTTGGTCTTGTACAGTACGATATTCTATTATAATAGAAGATCGTACTCTACGAGACCAAGTGGGTGGGGTAATGGGATTTTTTTAATAGACATTTTTTTTGGTGTCATAGGTCCGAGTCTTCCACCTGTGGTTGAAGGAACAGACCAAGGTCTATAAATACATTAAATATACCTAAAAGTATCAACAATAAGTGAAATAAAATTTAGCTAAATCATATTTCTTTACTCCCGCCTATACCGGTTAATGAGTATAGGAGGGAGTAAATAAACTTTTTTAGCTTATTTTTGTTATGCCCCCGCCACCGAATGGTGAGGGGGGCATATAGTGTTACCGGCGTCCGTACGTACGTCCGTACGTATGTCCATCCCGAAACCTTCCGTTTCCTTGCTTGGATCTGCTTCACATTTCACACACGCATTGCTCCATTGGTCCTCTACTGCCCTGTGACAAATCCACATTCGTCCCGCACCCGCTAAGCCAAGGGTCAAGGTCACAGACTTGGTGTGTTCGAAACCTTAACGCTGGGGTAAATGGCTTTTAATCAAATATGCCTCATTTTCTTTGGCTGCCAGCGGGGGCATTCGTGTGCCGACAGGCCACATTTCTAGTTCACTTATTGATGCTGTTAGGTATATATAATCACAGGTGGAAGACTTCTATATAGAAGATGGTACTGTACAAGACCAAGTGGGTGGGGTAATGGGATTTATTTTAACCCTTACTACGCGGAGACGGAAATTTTCATCTAACTTTTTTCATTTTTGCCTCAATTCTTAACAAAAAAACCTGTTTTGACAGCACATGAGAATCGTCTCCATTGGAGACGATTCTCATGCGCTGTCAAAACAGGTTTTTGTCGAGAAATATTGAAAATAAAACATTTACAGCGGACGATAAAATTTAATTCAGTGTAGTAAGGGTTAATAGGCATTTTTTTGGTGGCACAGTCCGAGTCTTCCACCTGTGTATATAATGTAAGGAAGGAAGGAAATCTGTGCCAGGTAAGGAAATCTGTGACTGTGACGACAGGATGAAGTAACAGACCGAGGTCAGTGGGTGGCAGGTGGGCACAAGCGATGGGTAATTTAATTATTGGGCTTCATCCTTACCGGAATTCCGACTGGAGACCTGGTTTGGTCCTCATATACGTCTTTGGCATTTTCTATGTGACAGTTGAATCTGGTTATACCCCTTATGTGAGTATTACGATTATTCGTAATCCTATTTTAGGGGAAGGGGCCACGTGACTTTGGTGTGGTATGGACCTGGCACCAGGTCAGGTTATTCTAATTTCAGGGCTGAATATATTTGTTCTCGATGTAAATATTCCATTCTGTTTTTGGGATTTTCCCCCCAATGCAACAGGATAAAACGGGATCAAACCCGTTTACCCAGCCTTTCATGATCTTAGCTGTTGATAGGCCGTTAAACACAATAAACAAACAGACCAAGGTCTATAAATACATTAAAATTTAATATACCTAAAAGTATCAATAAGTGAAAAACAAATAAGCTAAAACATATTTCTGTACTCCCTCCTATACACATTGGTTAACCCTTACACCGCTATCTTAATTTGTTTGTCGTCTGCTGTTTATTTTCTATAAAAAAATATTTTACAGCACTTTAGAATAGTTTACAACATGCTTTGACAGCACTTCAGAATCATTTCCATTGGAAATGATTCTGAAATGCTGTCAAACCACGTTTGAAATAAGGCAAGATATAAAAGCAACAGCAGACGACAATTGTCTAAGGGTTAATGTGTATAGGAGGGTGTAAAGACATTTTTTTAGCTTATTTTTCTCTCACTTATTGATGTTTTTATGTATATTTAATGTATCTATAGACCTCGGTTTGTTACTTCAACCTGTGACTGGAGAAATGCGGCTTATGCAATTTGTGACCAGTGTAGCTCCAAATCAAATGAGATGATCACAAAATATGCTTCCATCGAAAAATAACAAAACAACCTTGATTTACGGTTTCTTATAATATAGTAGAACATCTCTAAACCGGACACCCTCGCGACCCCATTGTGTTTCATTTAGATGGGTTTCACTGTTATTTATGTCATTTTTATGTCTGTTCATGATTGAAAATGGCAAAAACTGTTCATGGAATGCTTAATTACAGTGGCACCTCTCTAAACCGGACACCCCGGGGAGCTCACAGGGTGTCCGGTTTAGAGATGTTCCACTGTATGTGGCTGTGGCTGGAGAAATGGTGCTTATTGGTTTTGTGACCAGTGTAGATCCAGATCAACCTGTGCATGCGCACAGTCTGCACTGTTAGTCATTACATCACCTGTCACTGTTTGTCATTCCAACATTGGTCTTGCAATATCGATCATTTTCAGTCTACATCAGTGTGCTATTTGATCAGGAGCTACACTGCCACAAGCCAAAATAGTGTTGCCAAAATATGAATACTCTACAGTGAAACCTCTCTAAACCGGACACCCTAGGTTTCTACATGCACCATCGTATTCAACGAAACAAAATGTCAAAGAGGTTGCATCTTTATGTAGAGGCTGCTACAGTGGAACCTCTCTAAAGCGGACACCCTGGGAGGTCCCCAGGGTGTCCGGTTTAGAGAGGTTTTGCTGTAAGTCAGGCATTTGATCATTATGAGTCGTAGTTCTGTGCTTTGTGATCACGAACAGACATTATCACCAGAGATAAATGACCAAAGAACTCATCAAAAATAAGATCAGAGGTGTATTTCTGGTGTTCGGTTCCTCTATTTATTATGTCCCCATCAATCAAATTAGACATTTTTTAAACGGTAAGCACATGTTAGAAATGTGTCTTGATATTTGCAGTCTACATCAGTTTAGGCTGATGCGCATATGAATTAGACACTGGTTTTTAAACAGATGCAGAGGCGGATTAAGGGGGGGGGGCCCGGGGCCCCCCCCCCCCCCCCCCTTCAGAAATCCAGATTTTTTTTGATTTTTTTTTACGATTGTATGGACTGTTAAGATCTTCAAATATATGAAAAAAATGCAGTAGAATGCAGGAAATGGCTTCCTTGCCAACTCCCTCGCTCAGCCTAGTCGACGAACAAGCATACCTCGTTCAAGTTCCATGTGGGCCCACCCCCTTGGTGATGTCTCTGATGTTATGCCTACTGAGTGGGCATGTACCTTTAAAACGGTATATTCTTAGCACGTTATAGGTTGAATTCAAATTACAGATCTGAAGTCGGCCATCGAAGATTGTGAGACCTACCGTAACAATCCCGGCTGTATGTCCACGAAGTATTACATGCTGTTGAACGGTGCATGTGAGGTGGAGGATAGTCTCACTGATAGAGATGGAAGTGAAGAGTAAGACATAAAGTGATTGTATCTCAGATATCCAACATGTGAACACGTGTGACTGGTGGAGTTTTGTGTTTTTTTTAGTAGAACTCCCGAAATGGTCGTCCCAAAATGGCGTTTTATCCCGTCAACACAGTGCGTGTGTGCCGTGAAACACGGTGCTGTGAAACAATTTTGATATCTTGTCAATACGACCTAATCACTGCGTATGAATATGTACGGTGGCTGGGATTATTTTTTTGGCATTTTAAAGCCATTAGTAGGTATTGACGGGATAAATAGAATAGTAGGTTAATGCCGTGAATGGGAAAAATATCTCGGCAGAGCCTCGCCCATCCGGTGTCCTAAGCCTTGCCAGATATTTTTTCCCATTCACGGCACTAACCTACTATTCTCTATCCTTCCATAGAAGTCCACCAACCTACAGCCCCATCCAGGGAGCTCCTTCACCCGTCGACCTGTGACATATATTTGGCGCCCAACGAGGGATGACCAAATTTATTGTCAGACGAGTAATCTGCCATATACAGATGGGATCAATTACTAATGATCACAATATATATTATTTGATGTGTGTACTCTGATATCTGGCTGGCAACTCTGACTTGCCGGAATATGTTCAGACCAAATAGCAATGCACTAACAAACATTTTAGATCTGGATTTACCATGTTTCTCACCCTGTGACATTTGGCGCCCAACGAGAGACCATGACTGATAAATACTGCCCAAATTGTACCAAAAATATGGAATCCAGATACGAATTAAATATAGAATTCGAGGACGAATTTCAATTTGGCAGAGAAGTATGTCACGGTACGTAACTCACTATGGGGAGAAGATGTGTATTCATACCCGGCTAGCTCAGTCGGTTAGAGCGATGGTACGGTAAACCAGAGGTCCCGGGTTCGAGCCCTGGCTGAAGTACATTTTTCTGACCCTGTGACACATGTATACCGAATTTGGTTATGATATGTTGAGTAGAACTCAAGTTATTGTGTGGACAAGCTGTACATATAGAAAATAGTAGGTTAGTGCCGTGAATGGGAAAACATATCTGGCAAGGCTTAGGAAACTGGATAGGCGAGGCTCTGCCGAGCACATCCCGTTTCCGAGCCTCACCAGATATTTTTCCCATTCACGGCACTAACTTACTATTCTATTTATCCCGTAAACACCTACTAATGGCTTTAAAATGCAAAAAATATAATCCCAGCCACCGCACATATTCATACGCAGTGATTAGGTCGTATTGACATATCAAAAATGTTTCACGGCACCGTGTTTCACGGCACATACGCACTGTGTTGACGGGATAAACAATGATTTTCTTTTTCTGTTTGATCACTTTCTAGCACAGGTGATGGGAACAACTAATCTGATAGTCTGTTGTTACTTATATATATACACCACACCGTCATGTGATTTTTTTTCCCCATCACCTGTGCTTTCTGTATGTGACACAAGGCCTAAAGTGGTTGGTTGGTGGTTGGTTGGTTGGTTGGTTTTGGAAGGCCCTTTAAAGGTTGATTGGTTGGTTGGTTGGTTGGTTGGTTGGTTGGTTGGTTGGTTGGTTGGTTGGTTGGTTGGTTGGTTGGTTGGTTGGTTGGTTGGTTGGTTGGTTGGTTGGTTGGTTGGTAATACATGATTGAATCAGATTGATTGATTGGATCAGATTTAATATCCATTTAACAACACAATTCTGAACACGAGTTGTCATGAAAAATGAAGACATTTTTGTTTGACCCAGCTCAGGTACAGACAAGTTCGACACAATTAGCTGTCCATATCACAGTGGTAAACAGGTAACCCTTTCAATACTACAGATCTGTATAGTGACAATAGTGTAGATCCAGATGAGCAGGCTCGTGACGAGCCGTCTCATCAGGGTCTGCACTTTTTGCAAGTAATTTTCTTTTTTTTTTAGAACAAAAACACCCCCTTTTCATAAATGGACTAGTCTGAAAACCATTTTGTGACGGTTGGATTGGTTGCAAAATTAACATATCAAAATCCATTCCAGTTACTTAATAGGGGTGACAGGGTTAATTGGCATTTACTGTGTAATAATAATACAGTGTGTTTGGTTTGCAGGCATGACCTAGTCATTGTGTATGAGGAGAAATTGACCTTGAGAATAATTGACTCTGTTGGGAAACCACGCCAGTTCGGTCCATCCATCTACAGCATTCGAAAACAAAATAAAACAAAGGTATGCTGTTTCGCCATATTTTGTGGTGTTCGTCCACAGGCGCAATCAGTTGGTGAGGAGCCTGATTGTTGCCGCGCTGCCCTCTTAAACGGGAATGTCATTGTCAGGAATTCATCACGGCTAGTGATGGAACCACAGGCCTGTATAGTGGTATTGGCAAATAGTGTAGATCCAGATGAGCCGGCCCGTGACGAGCCGTCTCATTAGAATCTGCACTTTTTGCAAATACAATGTAATTCTCATATTTTTCACAACAAAAAGACCCCCTTTTGATAAGTGGACTAGTATGAAAATCATTTTGTGACCATTGGATTGGTTGCAAAATTAACATATCAAATTCCATTACAGTTACTTCGGGGTGAAAGGGTTAAAGCTATTTATTTACATTGCTGTTCTGTTGTCTCATATCATTATACATATGTTTTCATACGCCTCATGGTAGTGATGATGTTACATATGTACCATCTGCAATGGACTTACTGTCTGTTCCACGTTTTGCTGCCGACAAACTTTTGGCTATTAAACCCATTAAATCTAAAAACCATTTAAAAGTAAGTACTTGTTCATCAATAACAAAAAAGTCACCCTCACCAAATGTTTTTGTTTGATGAAATTCCATCAAATATTGATTTTATTGCGAAAAAACGATTTTCGTATGGGAATATATGATATTACATATGTACCATCTACAATGAAGTGAGGAAATAACATATCGATGGCATAGCAGTTACGACCTTCTGTTACTAGACCATCGATATGACACGCCATGGGATTTTGTACCTTCAGACATTTCATGAAATACGTTTACAAAATTTACGATATTTTCCGTAAAAGGCGTCAAAAGTTGAGAAAAAAATTCAATTGTCAACCTTTGACTTTGTTTATGAAGTGTTTATGATGTCAAATGTTGACAACATTTCTATAGCCAATACGGAATTCTATTCCGCATTTGCTATGAAAGTTTTGTCACTTTTCGACCTCATTTATAGAAGTTGGTCATCATTAGTGCATAAATTGGCCTTTCACAGTGTAATGCTGTAATGTAACACACAGTGTTAACCCTTAGACTGCTGAGCACAAAAATTGTCGTCTGATGTTGCGTTATATTTTGCCTTTTTTCTCAGTAAAAACATGGTTTGACAGCATTTTTTAATCATTTCCAATGGAAATGGTTCTAAAGTGCTGTCAAAGCATGTTTTTGATGAGAAAAATAGAAAACAAGAAAATATTGCCTGTCGGCACACAAATGGATTGGTGAAAATGTGGCAAAGTCAATTAACCAAAAGTGATAAGTATTCATAAGCACATTTGTGAAGGTCAAATGGTGAAGGTGAAGGTCGTATTAAGGGCAGCATGGATCTGTGACATTTGTGCACAAGTCCCATGTAAACTCGGGTAAAAAAATGTATGTGTGAAAAAGTTCAAACTTGTGAATGTGAAAAGGTCAAGGTCATACTAAAGACAGCATGGATGTGTGGCAGTTGTGCACAAGTATGATGTATTGAAATATTATAGTAATCCTTCAAGGGATATAGAAGATATGACAGAATTGAGAAACTCCGACAAACTTTTTAATGAATGAAAAAGTTCAAGTTGTGAATGTCAAAAGGTGAAGGTCATATTAAGAGCAGCATGGATGTGTGGCATTTGTCCACAAGTATGTAGCATTTAAAACAGCTGGTTTAGTCCAAAATCAACATATTGTATTCTAAAAGTGTGGCAAAATTGGTGTGAATTGCACATTAACCGATGTGCAAAATTAGCTGAAATGACAGTATTTATCCTGTCAACACAGTGCGTATGTGCCGTGAAACACGGTGCCGTGAAACATTTTTGATATCCTGTCAATACGACCTAATCACCGCGTATGAATATATGCGGTGACTGGGGTTACTTTTTTGCATCTTAAAGCCATTTGTAGGTGTTGACGGGATAAATAGAATAGTAGGTTAGTGCCATGAATGGAAAAAATATCTGGCGCGGCACGGAAACGGGATGTGCTCGGCAGAGCCTAAGCCTTGCCAGATATTTTTTCCCATTCACGGCACTAACCTACTATTCTCTATATATTGTCAGTTACTTTGTGTGATATTTGGCTGTGACTGGAGAAATGGGACTTATGGGTTTTGTGACCAGTGTAGAACCAGGTCAGCCAGTGCATCTATACAGTCTGATCAGCATCTGCAGTGTTCACAATTCAATCAATGAAACACACGTCATGCTTCTAAAAAAACAATACAAATGTAGATCATTATCAACTACCGGAGTGTATCTCATGAACCCCATTTCTCAAGTCACGGCCACATATTATTAAACATCATATGAGACATGCCATGTGATTTTGTACCTAACAACATGTGCAAATTTTCATGAAAAATATTTACAGAAACTGATACAGTCGAACCTCCCCGAACGGCCACCTCTCTACAACAACACCCTAGTAGTATATAGGGAGTCAAAATGATACCACCTACTGTGATATCATTTACAACCCTCTATAATACCCCCACCACCCCCGAAAAAGCATAAATTGGTTAACGAGGAAATTGTCTCCCAACAGCAAATTCATAAATTTGCAACCCCCTATAATACCCCCACGAGGAAATTTATGAATTTTTGAGAAAATAATGCAATACCAATTCACGATTGGATGTGCCCACGAGTGATAGTTTATATTCCAACACCCCATTTTTCTCCTCCAATATAGCTAATTGATTTCGTAGATCAGCAACTAATTCTACCAGCTCTAGTCTACCACGTTCACCTTTAGCCACCTGACAGCGTAGTTGCTTATGTCTACAAAGAGTTTGGGCACTAATGAATTTACAAGGGCATCTGGGGCATTGAAATTGTGGGGGGACACAAGGAAACTTTCTACGTCTCGCTAGATGCCTTCGTAGATAGTCTTTACGCGTAAACGTTTTACAACAAGTCTCACACTCCATTATATATGTATATGTATATGTTTATATTCAATTGGTCGTGAAAAAAAAACATAATGTTTTCACGACCAATTGAACAGATAAATTTCATAGGTTATACAAAAGTATATTACAGAAAATATGATAACGCCAGAAATAGAAAGTTTGAGAAGAGAAGCCGAATCTCTAGGGATTACTTATAGTAAACGGTTGAGAGTTAGGGGGTTGACAAAGCTGATAAACTCCACAAAGAATGAGGCGTTTATGAAGCGGTTTACCCGCGCCCACAAACGAGGAGCCTTTAAAGACCTCTCACTAGCAGAGGAAGTTGGTAACAGAATTCAAAAAGAAAGTATTGCGGGGTTAAGGGCTAGTGTAATTAATTCTAAAGAATTACCTTCAAGCACCAATAATTTGTCTCAAATTAGACGCCCAATACCAAATAATAAGAAAAAATCTATAGTTCGCGCGATAGTGCCAGAAGGTGAAGAAATTTTGAGGGCTCATGATGAAACATTGGAAAAGGTAGAAAAGGGAAGACGGGTAGTTACATTATCCTTTCGTAAAAACATTGACATCAACGAGTCTGAACGCATGTCCGATAAACTCGCTCCGTATCTAACAACAAATTTTTATTTGAGATATTCATATTCTTACAAGCTAGAACATATGGAGGAAACTAATTGTATCCCCCGGACTCCGTCGGGGGATACTATGGATTTGACAGCGCGCCGCGTCCGCGTCCGCGTCCGCGTCCGCGTCCGCGTCCGCGTCCGCCGCAGACACTTCTTGTCCGGAGCATAACTCGAACACCCTTTGGAATATTTTCATGAAACTTCACACATGCATAGACCACGACCCGAAGGTGTGTCGCGCACAAGAATGACAACTCTTGCATAGCTAATTTTTGAGTTATCTCCCTTTTTTGTTTCTCGCACTGATTTCGTGTCCGGAGCATAACTCCACCACCCTTACGAATATTTTCATGAAACTTCACACATGCATAGACCACGACCCGAAGGTGTGTCGCGCACAAGAATGACAACTCTTGCATAGCTAATTTTTTAGTTATCTCCCTTTTTTTGTTTCGCGCACTGATTGACCATAACTCGACCACCCTTTGGAATATTTTTATGAAACTTAACACATTCAATTAGACCTCGAACCGAAGGTGTGTCGTGCACAAGAATGACAACTCTTGCATAGCTAATTTTTGAGTTATCTCCCTTTTTTGTTTTCG
>CM055278.1:7260526-7319176 GCA_029237695.1 Conchocele bisecta | reverse complement strand
TCCACAATTTTGTCATCTTTCGACGTCACTTTACAGAATGTATGACAGTTTCTGTAAATATATTTCATAAAAATAGGTACAAAATCACGGCGTGTCTCATTTGCCTTCATGGCTCATTAACTCTTTGCATGCTGGGAAACTTGTGGGCTATAAATAGTTCAAAACTAGCGGACAAAAATTCATCATATTTTCTTTTATTTCTCCTTCATGTAAATATAACAAACAAACAAACAAACAAACATTAGAATGGAGTCCTGAGGACTCGATTCTAATGAAATTCCAAGACATATTTACAGAGAGAAATAAAACATATACCTAGTCCTAATTTGTTTGGCGGATATTTTCGCCGCTAGCATGCAAAGAGTTAAACACCGTTCCATTCCATTTCAGATTTATGTTGAGTACGTAGTCAAGAATCCTGTATGTACACTGGGTCAGCCTATCGCAAGTGAACTGTTTAAAAATAAACTGGACGAATACATTCGCGCACTGCCAATCTTCGCTCCCAGAGTTTCATAGCAACCTGTACTTACATTAGGACCACAGGTTGAAGTAACGGACCGAGGTCTATAAATACATTAAATATGCATAAAAGCATCAATAAATGAAAAAAAATAAAGAAAAAATATTTTTTTAGTAAAAAAAAATTGTTAGCTTATTTCTTTTTCATTTATTGATGCTTTTAGGCATATGTGATTAGGACAGCCTATCGCAAGTGATCGCAAGTTGAACCCTTACACCGCTATCTTAAGTTTTTTGTCGTCTGCTGTTTTTTTTATTTTCCATTTTATCATCAAAAAACATACTTTGACAGCACTTTAGAATAATTTACCACATGTTTTGACAGCACTTCAGAATACATTCCATTGGAAATGATTCTGAAGTGCTGTCAAACCATGTTTTTATTGAGAACTAAGGCAAGATATAAAAGCAACAGCAGACGACAATTGTTGTATGTAGCGGTCTAAGAGTTAAAAATAAACTCGATGAATGCATTCACGCATTGTCATTCTTCGCTCCCAGAGTTTCAAGCATCATGTATTGGATGATGTCCTACAAGTTGCCGCTGTAGACCAGGGGCCTGTTTCACTAAACTTCGTAAGACTAAAATGTTTGTAAGTGCAATATTATGATAGTCTGTAAATTTCACATTCACTCCACCCCAACCCCCACTACCTGAATCTGCATCTGTAGCCTATTTCACCAACATTGCAAAGTATACTTTTCTAGCAAAGTATACTTTCAGGGAGAAATCTTCAATTTTAGGATAAATTTATTAATTTTTATTATACATGTACTGCCATTTTGGCTGTGATAATGTAATAAATTCAGTATAATAATTCTGCATACTTTTAATCATCAAATATATGCAGTCAGTAGTTCTATATGAAATAATGCATTTCAGGAAAAATAAATGATTACTCCCTCAAAGTATACTTTGCAATGTTGGTGAAATCGGCTACAGGGGCCTGTTTCACTAAACTTTGTACAAGTGTAAACTTATGATAGTCTGTAAATTTCACATTCACACCACCCCCACTCCCCCTACCTGAATCTGCATCTGAAATCTATACTCCTTGTTAGGAGCAGCATTGATGGGTATTTCTCTGTGTGGTCACATCTTCCATAAGGCCATACCATTATTTTTCTCTGTTAAGCGTCCACCCAGATGGCCAAAACCTACCTACGTATCAGGTAAAAACAAACAACATCTGGAAGAAAAAAAGAAGTAAATTTACGTTAAAAACTTCCTCAACCCTTTGCAGTCTGCAAAGGGTTGAGGAAGATTTTAGCATAAATTTAAATTTCCGCCACCAAAAAATAAGAAGAAAATATTCTAATTAAACTTATTAAGTGTAAATTCATGAACGGATATAAAACGTGCACACATCTAGACTCCAATAATAATTCACCAGTAAATACTGTTAAATAGCATACATAGTTGTTTGTTTTTCACAGAACCACTCTAAACACCTACCCACACGCGGACGCTTAACAGAGAAAGAACTTTGTACGGCCTAAGCCATTTCTCCAGTGACCACCACCTGTATATACAGTACCATGTGTGTGTCTTTTGATATCCAGTTTATCAAGTAAGGCTAGGAAATGAGCAGGAATTCGGGGGTTTGCCGAGGAACTCTTACTGTTTTCAAGCCTAAAATTTGATATCAAAAGACCGTAGCATGGAATTTTATTTTACCTGGTAACGTTTCTGTGTTAAAGTATGGGGCAAATGAAATATGTCATTATACCCCCCGCAACGAGTTGTGGGTGGGTATACTGGAGTCAGGTTGTCCGTGCGTCCGTGTGTCTCTCTGTCACTAAACTTAACATCAGAGAAATATTGTTATAACTTTTATTTCCTTCATTGAAAAATTCTTACTATTTCACTCATGACCGTCCAAACCCCGCTGATCCCAAGGTCAAAGTCAAATACTTAGTCTCTTTACAAAACTTAACATCAGAGAAATACATGTATTGTTATAACTTCTATTTCCTTCATTAAAAAATTCTTACTATTTCACTCGTGCATTTCTGTAAGGTTGCACTATGATGCTGTGCCAAATCTACGACCGTCCAACCCCTGCTGATCCCAAGGTCAAGGTCACATACTTAGTCTCTTTACAAAACTTAACATCAGAGAAATATGTTAGAACTTCCTATTTCTTTCATCGAAAATTCTTAATATTTCATGCATGCATTCCTCTAAGGCTCTACTATTATGCTGTGACAAATCCCCGCTGATCTCCAGGTCAAGGTCACATACTTAATCTCTTTACAAAACTTAACATCAAAGAAATCGGTTATAACTTCTATTTCCTTGCTTGGATCTGTTTCACATTTCACACATGCATTGCTCCAATGGACCTCTACCACCCTGTGACAAATTCACGTTCGTGCCGCCCCCGCTAAGCCCAGAGTCAAGGTCACAAGCCCACACACTTGGATTTTTTTTTTACATATATATTTAGGGGTACCTGGGCCCACGCGGGAAGTATTCCGTAAGCCTCGCTTACTGACCAATCTAGTTGTTCATGGCTGTTCGATGAGAGCAATAGGTAACAAGCGCATTTCTCACCAATGCGGCCTGGGTTCGATCCTCGACCGGGGCAGTATGTGAGATGGTATGGTGGTCGCCAGACCGGACAAGTAGGTTTCCTCTGGGTACTCCAGTTTCCTCCCACATTAAGGACCACCCTTACGTCCATCTGTGCCAACGAAAGCATATGTATAAGTGCTTTCGTGCTTGTTGGTAATCATTGTAATATAAATAAAGTTTAAAAGAACGAGGACTTGTTTATATTGCGTATGTATACTGGTTTTAATCTGTTGTTGTGCGGATATGTGCTTCTAGTCCATGCACGATGCAATTTGTTATTAGTTGACGTGTATTTTGTCACTGCATAGCGAGTTACCTGTAGCCGATTTCACCAAAATTGCTAAGCATACTTGTCTAGCCAAGTTTACTTTGAGGGAGGGGGCAATCCTTTATTATTCTTAAAATGCATTATTTCATATAGAACTAACGACTGCATATATTTGATGATTAAACGTATGCAGACTTATTAAACTGAATTTAATTTATGACATTATCACAGCCATCAATGGCTGTGATAATGTAATACATTTAGTTTAATAAAAATTAATAAGTTTATCCTTAAATCGAAAATTTCTTCCTCAAAGTGTACTTTGCTAGATCAGTATACTTTGCAATGTTGGTGAAATAGGCTACTGGTATATGGGGCCGTGACTGGACAAACGGGCTTTGTGGGATTTTTGTTTGTTTGTTGGGGTTTAGCAGCCTATCAACAGCTACGGTCATTTAAGGCCGGGTCAATTGGTTTAGTACTAAATCCCATATATTACCTGTGGGATTTCTGACCAGTGTAGCTCCTGATCAAATAACATAGCTGATAGCTGTCTATATTACTTGTTAGAAGCATGGCGAGTGTTTCATTGGTGGAATGGCTAATAGTGCAGGCCCTGATCCGACTGTGTACAGGCTGATCTGGGGCTACACTGGTCACATAGCAAGGATTCCGCTGGGGAAAATGAAAAAATCGCCACTTCAAAACAAACAAAAAATCGAAAATTTAAACAAAATAAATCGAAAATTGTAATTTTTTATCGCCAACTGTTTATTTTTATCGCCAATTGCGAAAGTGACGATCGCCAGCGGAATCCCTGCATGATAGCCCATAAGCCCCATTTATCCAGTCACAGCCACAAAGGTGTTTACAGGGGTCATCTATTGAAAGCTTCATTATCTAATGTAATATTTTTGTTCTGTAACAGTATGTGTCTGTTTATACAGTAATACCCCTAACTATTCGCACACAATTTATTCTAGGAAACTCATTGTTTCCCACAACAAAGTATGTCACAACATTATTAAAGGGTTAGTATGGTTGTACTGGTTTATCACAATAACTATGTACATGTACATATATTTGGATACAATTTGTTTTGGGAAACCCTTAGGTTTCCCAAAACAAATTGTGTCCAAATATTTAGGGTTATATGTTGGTCTACATAGTAGTTCAGAGTAGGCCATAACATTACTAAAGGGTTAGTATGATTGTACTGTTATATCACACTAACGATCCAACTATATTTGGATACAATAGAGGTTTCCCAAAACAAATTATGTCCAAATATTTAGGTTTGTTGGGGTTCAACAGCTATGTCATTTAAGGCCGGGTCAATGGGTTTAGTACTAAATCCCAAATATTACCTGTACAAGTACATGTACAAATGGGAAAATCCCAAAATCAGAACTGAATATTTACAATATGTATATATTCAGCCCTGAAATCCCAAAAGCAGTAGGATCAGTAATAATCTTACTACTTTTATAATGGGCAATAACCAAATTCAACTCCCAGTTAACAAAAGAGCCCAAGATAAAAAACTTACCTGAGGGTCAAACCAGGCATATCGCGATTCCTACAAGGAGGAACCCCTACCATTAATTTACGCCTTCACGTTCACCCGACCAACCACCCACTTTATTAAAGGTACATGCCCACTCAGTAGGTTATACTATAGGGAGACAGATAGTGTTGTATATTCTGTAGATATGATATGCCATTTTCTGGCAAAATAAACATTAATTCACCATTACCCCACATATTGATTGGCATTATTATACATTTTATATCAGAGTACATTTCCACACTTTCCATAAAATGTTAACAGACATTACTATTTATTCTCTGTATTTTTTTTTTTGGTGTGCAATGATCATATTTTATAATCTGTCGTAAATATTATTTTTTCAGGTGACTCATCACTAGTATAAATAATTAAAAAATATCATGCCTCATTTGCATATGAAAATAGCATGATACCACCACGATATAAATAAATATTACTAAATGATTGTATCTGTATAGCGGGCACTTGTAATGTTTATAACTGGTGGAATAGTGACACAATTATACACTTATGTAATTCTTATAAAGACAATTTTGTGCCTACTGAGTGGACATGTACCTTTAATATCAAATTACTGATAGAGATGCTCGGTTGTATCAGGTTATTTTGATATGCAAATGAGGTAGGACAATTTTAATGGAATGGAATGGTGTTGAATGGCCCATCAACACAAAAGAGTATCATTTAGGGCCAAGCAATTTAGATGAAGAATAAGGGAAAATTTTAAATTATTCATATCAATTAAATATGTCGCCTGAATAATTTTTTTATTGACATAAATTTTGATCATTGCACATATAAAATAAATTGAGAGAATAAATAGTTGTTTCCATTAAACTTTTAAGGAAACATGCTTATCACCCCTGATATCAAGAGTGTCAATTCACGTGTGATATAAAAAGTATAATAATGCCGATTAACACATCTGGTAAAATAGACTGTTACCGCCACGCGTCGCTAACAGTAAATTGATAATTAATAAATGATTATATGTGTATAGCGGGCACTCGTAATTTTTAGAACTGGTGGAATAGTGACATTTGTTTGTTTGTTTATTGGTGTTTAACGGCCTATCAACAGCTAAGGTCATGTAAGGCCGGGCAAACGGGTTCGATCCCATTTTAACCTGCTGCATTGGGGGGAAAATTCCAAAATCAGAACTGAATATTTACATCGAGAAACAATATATTCAGCCCTGAAATTAGAATAACCTGACCTGGTGGCAGGTCCATACCACACCAAAGTCACTTGGCCCCTTCCCCTAAAATAGCATTACGAATAATCGTAATACTCACATAAGGGGTATAACCAGATTCAACTGTCACATACAAAATGCCAAAGACGTATATGAGGGCCAAACCAGGTCTCCAGTCGGAATTCCGGTAAGGATGAACCCCGATCGTTAAGTTACCCATCACGTGCTCCCACCTACCACCCACGGAATAGTGACATAATTATACACTTATTTAATTTCTATAAAGAACGTTTTGTGCCTACTGCGTGGGCATGTACCTTTAACACATCTGGTAATACACTCATGGTACATGTAAATGAAAGTTTATTTTGCCTGAATGGACGAACAAATTATGTCTCCCTATATTACAACATGGGATGTGGGAGTCCAGGTTTAATTTGCTTATTTATGGAAATAAACAATAAAAGATCATTACTGGTTGAATATTTATTTGAGAATAATGTTCTGTATGAGGCTTATGTATCAGTGACAACCAAAAACTATGAGATTTCTCAGAAAGTAAAAACCACGAGATTTCTCGGAAACTTGTAAACATCATGATAACAGTGAAGTCTTGGAATGTGGGCAACAAATATTGTCGTCTGCTGTTGTTTCATATTTTGTCTTCTTTTTCAATAAAACCATGGTTTGAGAGCACTTTAGAATCATTTCCATTGGAAATGATTCTAAAGTACTGTCAAACCATGTTTTTGATGAGAAAAATGGAAAATAAAAAAAGAAAATGCAGACGACAAGAAATAATTCAGCATTTCCATCAGAGCAATGGCATACAACTAACCATGGTCTGTTTGACGTCACAGTCAGAATATTCATGTAGATGTAGTCTCTTAATATTCATGTGGATGTACCGTAGTCACTGAATATTCATAAATATGTAGTTTCTGAATATTCATGAGGGTGTACCGTAGTCACTGAATATTCATAAATATGTAGTTTCTGAATATTCATGAGGGTGTACCGTAGTCACTGAATATTCATCAAGATGTAGTTTCTGAATATTCATTTCATAAAGGTGTAGTTTCTGAATATTCATGAGGATGTACCGTAGTCACTGACTATTCATAAAGATGTAGTTTCTGAATATTCATGAGGGTGTACCGTAGTCACTGAATATTCAATGTAGTTTCTGAATATTCATGAGGATGTACCGTAGTCACTGAATATTCATAAAGATGTAGTTTCTGAATATTCATGAGGATGTACCGTAGTCACTGAATATTCATAAAGATGTAGTTTCTGAATATTCATGAGGATGTACTGTAGTCACTGACTATTCATAAAGATGTAGTTTCTGAATATTCATGAGGGTGTAGTCACTGAATATTCACAAGGCTGTACAGATAGTATCAGAATATTTATGAGGCTGTTACAGTCAGGGTTGTCAATCGCCTCTAGAATTTAAGGGACAAAATGGTCGATCAAGACGAAGTGTAATTGTAATAACAGGAAATTCTAGTCATTTCTGAATATTCATGAATATGTGTCCTGAATATATGGACGATGCATGGTATGTTAAAACGGGTACCATATTTATTATAATAGTAGCCCCCTCCGTAATAGTAGCCACCCTCCCATATTTGCATTCTAAATATGTTATTTTCACATACAAAAGCCATTTAAAACATGGCTTTTGTACGTGAAAATAACATATTTTGATAATTTTCAACGTTTTGATCCCCACGAATTGCATAGCCCCGGGGGCGTTTATTACAATAAATACAGTATGCTACCAATATCACATGATGGTTGGGATGATAGTTGGGAGTTCTTTTGAATCGTCCCAGTAAACACTCTTTTTTAAACATATTACACAGGGTTCCCACTGGTCCTTAAATTCCTGGAAAGTCATGGAATTTGGAAAAATTGATTCCAGGCCTGGAAAGTCATGGAATTTGCCTCTTTTTCTGAAAAGGTCATTGAAAGTCATGGAATTTGGATTCCAGTCCAATTATTGGTGTTGTTGAGCAAAGTTCAGTGCAATTTCGTGATTTCGAGCCAAACGATTTGATGTGGTAAGGGCACCTGGCACCAAATCGGGATTTTATAAATTCAGAATTGAAGTACTACATGAAACGGTGTCGAGCCTGGAATACACTTGTATTGGGGAGAGAAGTAACTTCTCTCCCCAACAGAAGTGTATTCCAGGCTCGACACCGTTTCATCAGCATCATCCATGCAAATATGGGTCCTTGAATTTCGAAAACAGGACCTTGAAAGTCATGGAAAGGTCATAGAATTTGGTCTTCCCAAAAGAGTGGGAACCCTGATTACAGGTAAATACAATTGCATGTCAATATCATTGCCGTTGTAATCATATTCAGACAGTATCATCACAGATAAATGTGGCTGTGACTAGAGAAATGGGGCTTATGGGATTTGTGATCGGTATAGCTCCTGATCAAATAGCACACACCTGTAGCCTGATAACGATCTATATTGCTTATTAGAAGCATGACGGGTGTGATTTTGTTGATGGAATGGTGAAGGGTGCAGATTCTGATCAGACTGTGCGGATGCACAGGTTGATCGAGATCTACACTGGTCGCAAAACCCAGAAGCCCCATTTCCCCATGCACAGCCACAAATGACAGTGAAATCCATCAAAACCATGTTACGTTGATGTTTTCTTGGGTGTCCAGTTTAGAGAGGTTTCACTGTGGTGTACCATGCTAGTGTTTGTTTGTTGGGGTTTAACGGCCTATCAACAGCTACATGTAAGGTCATTTAAGGCCAGGTCAATGATTTAGTACTAAATCTCATATATTACCAGTACAAATGGGGGGAAAATCCCAAAATCAGAACTGAATATTTACAATAACAAAATATATATTCAGCCCTGCAATTAGAATAATCCTGATCTGATGCCAGGTGCTCGCCACACCAGAATCACTTGGGCCCCCTCCCAACAGCAGTAGGATCAGTAATAATCTTACTACTTTTATAATGGACAATAACCCAATTTCACTCCCAGGTAACAAAAGAGCCAAAGATAAAAAAAAACGTACCTGAGGGCCAAACCAGGCAAATCGTGATTCCTATCAGGAGGAATCCCTACCGTTAATTTACGCCGTTGCTAGTGTAATTTGTCAATTCAATGTCAACTTGTATAAACCTTTCAACACTACAGACCTCTTTTAGCTATGTTTGCAAACAGTGTAGATCCAGATGAGCCAGCTTGTAACGAGCCGTCTCCTCAGCATCTGCACTTTTTTCATATTTTTAAGAAGAAAAAAAACATCGCCTTTTCAGAAATTGACTCGTCTGAAATCATTTTGTGACATTGGATTGGTCTGAAAATTAAAATATCACAGTCCATTCCAGTTATTTAGGGTTGAAAGGGTTAAAAAGTAATGGATCATCAGAAGTTTCGGATTGACTCATGTTTTCAGCCGTGGAAAGGAATACTATGTGTGTTACTAATAATATCATTAACCCTTTCAACACCACAGACCTCTATAGAGACAATGTTTGCAAACAGTGCAGATCCAGATGAGCCGGCTCGTAACGACACTGGAGTAAACGCTGTTTTTGATTCAAATGTGATGTCCATTTATTCATAAACATTATCCGGAACTTCCCACAAATCGATAATAGATCAATGGAAACCAGATTAATACGCCTAATTACTATCGATTTCAGGTAAAAATGGATCTCGCCATATAATCCAGAACAAACAAATATCACATCAATACCCCCAATTTTTGTCATGGTTGGTCATGTATAATATGGCCTTCGATAATGTCATCAAGCTATGGCAAACATACATATCTGCTTCAAACAAACAAATTATTGTCTATTGTTTACACATTGTTTTTGGGTTTTTTTTTATTAGAAAACAATGTCACATTTAAACCAACGAAAACATAGTTTTCTGATTAATAAGACAAAAACTATGTGTAAACGGCCCGACATGTGCTGAAAAAATTACACAACATACGTTGAAAGAAATGACTGGCATTTAAATAGTTAGGAGCCAGGTATTTAAACAAAAAGATTGTTTTCAGGTATAGAAACAACCAATTAATTGATTGATTTACTGGTGTTTAGCAGCCTATCAACAGTTTAAATAATTTAAGCCTGGGCCAACAGGTTCAATCCCGTATTTAACCTGCTGCATTGGGGGGAATATCCCAAAATCAGATATTTAGCCTTGAAATAATTTGAAATAATGGACCTGGCAATATGTCAGGTTATTCTAATTTCAAATTAGAATAACCTGACATGCTGCCAGGTCCATACCACACCAAAGTCACTTGGCCCCTGCCCCTAAAAGTAATAAAAATAGTATTAAGAATAATCATATTACTTTGAGGGAGTAATCATTTATTTTTCCTAAAATACATTATTTCATATAGAACTAACAACTGCACACATTTGAAGATTAAAAGTATGCAGAATTATTATACTGAATTTATTACATTATCACAGCCAAAATGCATAAATTTATCCTTAAATTGAAAATTTCTCCTCAAAGTATACTTTGCTAGATAAGTATACTTTGCAATGTTGGTGAAATAGGCTACAGGTCTCCAGTCGGGATTCCGGTAAGGAAGAATCCTGATCGTGAAATTACCCATCGCGTGCTCCCAACCAGCCATAGAAACAACCAAACAATATTCGTTGCTATGCATATCAGAATGCCTATATATGTCTTTCCTAACCTTGACACTAGCTTGGTATTTTCTATATTTTGACTATATACAGGGCAATGATAAATATACAATTGTGAAGCATGTAACAAGATAATTAGAATACAATCATTTTTGTTGAAAAACATCTAATTTTTTTATTTCTCCATAAAGGTATATGTTGTTACCACTCATTTGAACCGTCTCATCATGACGGTTCAAATGAATGGTAAGAACATACACTTTTGACATGAAATATATAAAAGTTTGATACTACTACACATGTAATTGTATCCCATCTTTAATGGGTTAAACAATGAGAGCTCCAGATAAGCTTTGTGTCTAAACAGTATTGTACTCCCTGATTACAAATTCAATGTGTATTTCACTTTTACCAATGGATCACTGTTTGTTTGTTTGTTGGGGTGTAACTGCCTATCAACAGCTAAGGTCATTTAAGGCCGGGTCAATGGGTTTAGTACTAAATCCCATATATTGCCTGTACAAGTACATGTACATTTTCAAGTACATGTACAAATGGGGGGGGGGGGGGGGAAATCCCAAAATCAGAACTGAATATTTACAATAACAAAACTATATATTCAGCCCTGAAATCAGAATAATCATGATCTGATGCCAGGTCCTCGCCACACCAGAATCACTTGGCCCCTCCCAAAAGCAGTAGGATCAGTAATAATCTTAATACTTTTACAATGGTAAATAACCAAATTCAACTCTCAGGTAACAAAAGAGCCAAAGATAAAAATGTACCTGAGGGCCAAACCAGGTAAATAGTGATTCCTATAAGGAGGAACCACTACCGTTAATTTACGCCGTCTCGTTCACCCGACCACCACCCACCCAATGGATCACTGAAATATATCCAGTTTATATTGGAATTACATGTGATAATTTCAGTGTTCCAATGGATCACTGAAATTATCACATGTAATTCCAATATAAACTGGATTTGACAGTAAACGAGGGCTTATAGAATACCCCTGTGTGCACCTATTTACAATTTACCCACTATATGTGGCTGTGACTGGTTAAATGGGATGATTTGATTGATTGATTGATTGGTGTTTAACGGCCTATCAACAACCAATGTCATTTAAGGTTGGGCCAACGGGTTCGATCCCGCATTTAACCTGCTGCATTGGGGTAAAATCCCAAAATAAGTATTTTAAAATTGTACGCACACTTTTTAAAGTTAAAATAAATGTATAAAATATGCGCCTTATCTGGAGCTCTGAACAATTATTAACCCTTTCACCATGATCTGCACTGTTTTGCAATTATATTTTCATATTGTTCAGAGAAACAATCCATTTCAGTTATTTAGTGGTGAAAGGGTCAACATTAACCCTTAGACCGCTACACACAACAATAGTCATCTACTGTTGTTTTTATATAATGCCTTATTTCTCAATAAAAACATGGTTTGACAGCAGTTCATAATCATTTCCAATGGAAATGATTCTGAAGTGCTGTCAAAGCATGTTGTAAATTATTCTAAAGTGCTGTCAAAGCATGTTTTTGATGATAAAAATGGAAAATAGAAAATAAACAGTAGACGACAAAAAATTAAGATAGCGGTGTAAGGGTTAAAGATTAATCTCCCTTGTTCCCTCAAGTATTTACAGCTGTACAAATACAAGAAACAACAGAACAGAAGAGAACAGAAGAGAACAGAACATAACCTGTATTGAGATCTCGAGCCACACACAGGTGACATAGGAGACAACAAATGCCGACTACTAAATTTCACAACTCAAGTGTTCATATACTATTGTGTTTAACATTGTACATCGTGTGCAATTGTGAAGTGATCCATGCATCCACGTCCCTGTACCAGAACGTGTGCAGTAAACAGTACTAAACACAGTATCACTGGTACTGCAATCAGCACACATCAACCACCTTATTTTTCCCCATAATACAATCCCATAGCAAAACATTGTTTTTACATTAAACAATATTTTATTCATCCAATACAAGTGATAAATGATACATGATAACTAATGGGATTTGACCGAAAGCAGAACTTATCGTGGTCATCTCCCAACATTGTTTTTAACCCTTTAGTCCGCTACACACAACAATTGTCGTCTGCTGTTGCTTTTATATCTTGCTTTATTTCTCAATAAAAACATGGTTTGACAGCACTTCAGAATCATTTTGAAGTGCTGTCAAAGCATGTTGTAAATTATTCTAATGTGCTGTCAAAACATGTATTTGATGATAAAAATGGAAAATAGAAAATAAACAGCAGATAACAAAAAATTAAGATAGCGGTGTAAGAGTTAATAATAAAATCAATATTTGATAAAATTGCACAAAATAAAAATAAAGCTCATTGAATTGTATAAAAAAAACAACAGCATTGACTTGTCTGTAGATATAGCCCCAACATTGGGGCACATTTCGGTGTTTCATGGCTTTGAATTCGCTGGCCATTGAAATCCCTACAATGAGTTTCTTAACCTCGCATTTGCAAGACACTATACTTATTGCTTGGAATATAACAAAACACAACAAAACAAAAAATATATGTGTGACTGGAGAAATTGGGCTTATGGGATTTGTGACCAGTTATGTAGCTCCTGATCAAATAACACACTCCTGTAACATGATAATGATCTATATTGCTTGCTAGCAGCATGTACTGTTGAACAGTGCAGATCCTGATCAGACTGTACAGATTCACAGGCTGATCTGGATCTACACTGGTCGCAAAAGATATAAGCCCAATTTCTCCAGTCACAGCCACAGGTTATTGAAGAACGGTTCATATTTCGGTGTTTTATGGGTTATCTCGGTATATCGGGTGGTTTGGGTGCATTGTTACCAACATACAATTTACGTCATCTCCCGCGAATTACATGTACATGTATAACTAAAGGTACGAAACAGACATTCTACCTGCGCAGGTTTTTAAACAATAAAACCATTATTTGTTAACCGATAACAAAAAAAACGGTCACAAACTATTTGTTGAGATTCATGTATTTGATCTTAACCACCAATGTAAGTCAAACATTTATATATTTTCTGGAAATCGTCAAATATTCTCTGATAGATTAGCGAGCATTTTCAGTAGATTGATATATGTCTTCTGAATCGATAAATCCCGAATTTGGAGTTTATGGTTGAAAATAGATGATATAATTGGTCTGAAAGCAACGCATCTTGGAAATTTTATTGGCAAAATAATGGGAATGGTTTCATTCCTCGAGTCTTGACAGTATAAAGGGGCCGGAAGGTTTGGACCGGTGAATGTGTAGATAATTGACATGTCATGTGTAATGATTGAGCATTAGTAGTTGCTCAAAACTATGTAATGCAAAACCAACGAAACCAACCCAAATCTACCCAAAATCCACAAAAAATCCACATACGACACCAACATACTGACCATGTGTTCAAACACATGTTGTCACAGCCACATGTACATTATACCATTTCTCCTATCACAGACACATATAAAGCAAACAGAAATAATTAATAAAGTAAGTAAGTATTAGTATTCATAGTTATATAAAACAGAAATAATTAATAAAGTAAGTATTCATAGTTATATAAAACAGTAACTGGCACATCACAGAACCTTGACATCGTTCCAGAGATTTCTAGCATTCAATGTACATTTAATTACTAAAATGTTCGTAATTGCAAACTTATGATAGTCTGTAAATTTCACATTAACAATTTTTTCTTGTAAACAAGTATTGGATCTACATTCATTGAGCATAGGCTGCATATGCAGCCTATGCTCAATAAATGTAAATCCATCAATTGAAATTCCAGACGATTCCAAATTTGCACTTACGAACATTTTAGTCGTAAGAAGTTTAGTGAAACGGGCCCCAGATCATCTGCATTTTGTCAGAAGTCAATAATTGCAATAAACACAAAACAAAACATCAGTAAACCTAATAGATGTAAACGGAAACGATGTATGAACAACAAACAAAAAACTGAAATAAAATTTCCCAAAATATTAATTATTAATCCTTACACCACTATCTTATTTTCTTGTTGTCTGCTGTTTATTTTCTATTTTCCATTTTTATCATCAAACACATCCTTTGATAGAACTTTAGAATAACTTACAACATGTTTTGACAGCACTTTAGAATCATTTCCATTGATCCATGCATCCACGTCCCTGTACCAGAACGTGTGGAGTAAACACAGCATCACTGGTTCACTGGTACTGCAATCAGCACACATCAACCACCTTATTTTTCCAATATTAAAATCCCATAGCGAAACATTGTTTTTAACCCTTAGACCATTACACACAACAATTGTCATCTGCTGTTGCTTTTATATCTTGCTTTATTTCTCAATAAAAACATGGTTTGACAGCACTTCAGAATCATTTTGAAGTGCTGTCAAAGCATGTTGTAAATTATTCTAAAGCGCTGTCAAAGCATGTATTTGATGATAAAAATGGAAAATAGAATATAAACAGCAAACGACAAAAAATTAAGATAGCGGTGTAATAGTTAATAATAAAATCAATATTTGATAAAATTGCACAAAATTGAAATCCCTACAATAAGTTTCTTAACCTCGCATTTGCAAAACACTATACTTATTGCTTGGAATACAACAATACACAACAACAAAATATACATATATGTGTGACTGGAGAAATTAGGCTTATGGGATTTGTGACCAGTCATGTAGCTCCTGATCAAATAACACACTCCTGTAGCCTGGTAATGATCTATATTGCTTGTTAGCAGCATGTACTGTTGAACAGTGCAGATCCTGATCAGACTGTGCGGATGCACAGGCTGATCTGGATCTACACTGGTCGCAAAAGCTATAAGCCCAATTTCTCCAGTCACAGCCACAGGATATTGAAGAACGGTTCATATTTCGGTGTTTTATGGGTAAATCTGGTGGTTTTGGTGCATTGTTACCAACATACAATTTACGTCATCTCCCGCGAATTACATGTACATGTATAACTAGAAGTACAAAGGTGTGAAACAGAGATTCTACCCACGCACATTTTTAACCAATAAAACCATTATTTGGTAACCAATAACAATAAAACCGGTCACAAATCTGTTTGTTGAGATTCATGTATTTGATCTTAACCGCCAATGCAAGTCAAACATTTATATATTTTCTGGAAATCGTCAAATATTCTCGGATAGATTAGCGAGCATTTTGAGCGGAGAAATTTGTTTACACATCCTTATATAGACATGCAAACTCTTTACATCGTGACGTTCATTGGCTGACACACATGTGTCATCTAATAATAGCGCAACAGTGAGATGTCGTAGTGGATTTTGACACATTGTGGAAAAAATGGCTATCCAATCAAATGGCGCGCCACGCGTGCATCTCCGCTCGGAGGGCTCGTTAGAAAATCATGCAATGGTAGGACTTTTAATATCTTAAATGTAGGAACAGATAAATGCAGTTCACATATGCTATCAACATCAGAAGATTGATATATGTCTCCTGAATCGATAAATCCTGAATTTGGAGTTCATGATTGAAAATAGATAATATAATCGGTCTGAAAGCAATGCATCTTGGAAATTTTATTGGCCAAATATTGGGAATGGTTTCATTCCTCGAGTCTTGACAGTATAAAGGGGCCGGAAGTTTTGGAACGGTGAATGTGTAGATAATTGACGATTTCTGTCATGTGTAATGATTGAGCATTAGTAGTTGCTCAAAACTATGTAAATTACCCATGCAAAACCAAAAACCAACCCAAATCCACCAAAAATCCACATACGACACCAACATACTGACCATGTGTTCAAACACATGTTGTCACAGCCACATGTACATCATACCATTTCTCCTATCACAGACACATATAAAGCAAACAGAAATAATTAATAAAGTAAGTATTCATAGTTATATACAACAGTAACTGACACATCACAGAACCTTGACATCGTTCCAGAGATTTCTAGCCTTCAACTAAAATGTTCGTAATTGCAAACTAATATGACAGTATGTAAATTTCACATTAACAATGTTTTCTTGTAAACAAGTATTGGATTTACATTTATTGAGCATAGGCTGCATATGCACAAAACAAGACATCAGTAACACTAATAGATGTACACGGAAACGATGTATGAACAACAAACAAAAAACTGAACTAAAATTTTCCAAAATATTAATTATTAATCCTTACACCACTATCTTAATTTGTTGTTGTCTGCTGTTTATTTTCTATTTTCCATTTTTATCATCAAACACATCCTTTGACAGCACTTTAGAATAATTTACGACATGTTTTGACAGCACTTTAGAATCATTTCCATTGGAAATGATTCTGAAGTGCTGTCAAACCATGTTTTCATTGAGAAATAAGGCAAGATTTAAAAGCAACAGCAGACGACAATTGTTGTGTGTAGCGGTCTAAGGGTAAAAAGTTATTTGACCTTGGGCACAGGATAGTAAGGACTAGCCGAAAAATCTCGGCCATGAACAGATGGACAGGGTGGTGACTATATGTACCCCCGATGTATTTTGATTGTGGGTACATATACATGTACATGTACACTGTTTTAATAATAATTTATTACATACAAATCCATTTACTGTTACAAAATTATCAAACAAAAAATTCAAACATCAAACCACAGGTGATTGATCTCCCCCGTCTCCACATCCAACATTTCATGATTTCGAGAACAATATTTGAAGGCTAAAGACAAAACTAGGCATAGGGGTGGGTGTGCACAATATTAGGGCCACACAACCTTCACCCAGCTTGCCAAAATATTGGGGCCACCACGCCAAAATACTGGGGCCGTGGTGTCAATATATTGGGGCCGCGACCGCGGCCCCTGCGATCCCAGCTGCAACGCCTCCGACTTGTCATACAAATGAAAATACAGTACAAAAAATACTATGTGCTCACTGCCTGCTGAATGTAATTTATTTCATCAATGATCTGAGATCATTCCATACATATACACAGTCTGATGAGAGATCCAAGTCCTCACCAATCAAACTACTTAGTTTCAAGCATGAGATTTACATACAAGCTAAGACACTTTGCAATCAAGGCCAGCACTCATGATTATAAATGTTTTCTGAATATTTCTCTAAATTTGCCATCAAATTGAAGCAGTTTCTATGCACGTTCCAGGCGGGGGCATACACGACACATGCCCCCTTAAACCAGCCCTAAAATTTGCCAATTGTTTTTTAACGGTGGATATTACATGGAACAAAAAGGACATGTAGCTGGTGTCTCATGGACTAATGGAGCAGATCTAGTGGGTGATCTTGATCTTGATCAAGGCCCGCTTGTTGTCGTAACGTGCGCAACAACTCGTTCTGGTCATCTGGAAAAGCGAATGATAAAATCAGCATTATGTCTATGAGGTGTTATATGGATGACATAATGATGACATATGGATGACATAATCCCATGTTTATAGAGCAAGGCTAGGAAACTCGTAGCAATTCCTACCGTTTCAGAGCCGAGATGTTGGGAGTAATAATTCAAATTATTTTTTTGAAGTGGCGATTTTTTATTTTCCCCAGCGGAATCCCTGGAGTATATATAGAGAATACCAGGCCTTTTTTTATCCACATCCGCACAGTCTGATCAGGATCTGCACTGTTTGCAATTTTATCTACAAAACATGTGTGATGCTTCTAAAGATCGGTATCAGGATACAACAGTGTGCTATTTGATCAGGAGTTACATTGGTCACAAATCCCATAAGCCCCATTTCTCCGTACAACAGTCACATATGTGCCTTATATAGAGCTCGGCTGTACATACCATCATTGTAACAGACCAGCTTCACACGGTGACTAATATCTCCCATCGCCTGTATGTAGTTGTCCTCCTGTACTATCTTCTCAAGGAGAGACTTGAATTCCTCAGCCTGTCTGTACATACCATCCCTCGTCAGACCAGCAAACGGATATTTGTTTGCCATCTCCTACACATAGAGAACACCAGGATAAAATCAGTATGTAAATAGGCCATCTCCTATACACAGTCGAACCTCCCCGAACGGCCACCTCTCTACAACAACACCCTCTTTGTAACAGCCGCTATTTTATATCCCAAATGGATGGTTTCCTCTATATCTAACCCTTAGACTGCTAAGCACAAAACTTGTCGTCTGCTGTTGCTTTTGCCTACTTTCTCAATAAAAACATGTTTTGACAGCACTTTAGAATCATTTCCATTGGAAATGATTCTAAAAAGCTGTCAAAACATGTATTTGATGAAAATTATCAAAGAAAATAAATAAACAGCAGACAATAAAGTTTAATTCAGCGTTAACCTCCCTACAACAGCAATCTCTCTACAACAGCCAGTTTTGCATCTTCCCCTGGGTGGCTGTTGTAGAGAGGTTGCACTGTACTAGTATAGAGAACACCAGGCTAGTGTCAGTATGTCAATAGGCCATCTCCTATATATAGAGAACACCAGGCTAGTGTCAGTATGTAAATAGGCCATCTCCTATATACTAGTACAGAGAACACCAGGCTAGTGTCAGTATGTAAATATGCCATCTCCTATATACTAGTATAGAGAACACCAGGCTAGTGTCAGTATGTAAATAGGCCATCTCCTATATACTAGTATAGAGAACACCAGGCTAGTGTCAGTATGTAAATAGGCCATCTCCTATATACTAGTATAGAGAACACCAGGCTAGTGTCATTATGTAATAGGCCATCTCCTATACTAGTATAGAGAACCACCAGGCTAGTGTCAGTATGTTAATAGGCCATTCTCCTATATACTAGTATAGAGAAACACCATGGCTAGTCAGTATGTAAACAGGCCATCTCCTATATACTAGTATAGAGAACACCAGGCTAGTGTCATTATGTAAAACAGGCCATCTCCTATTATTCTAGTATAGAGAACACCTGGCTAGTGTCAGTATGTAAATAGGCCATCTCCTATATACTAGTATAGAGAACACCAGGCTAGTGTCATTATGTAAATAGGCCATCTCCTATATACTAGTGTAGAGAACACCAGGCTAGTGTCAGTATGTCAATAGGCCATCTCCTATATACTAGTATAGAGAACACCAGGCTAGTGTCAGTATGTAAATATGCCATCTCCTATATACTAGTACAGAGAACACCAGGCCAGTGTCAGTATGTAAATATGCCATCTCCTATATAATAGTATAGAGAACATCAGGCTAGTGTCAGTATGTAAATATGCCATCTCCTATATACTAGTACAGAGAACACCAGGCTAGTGTCAGTATGTAAATATGCCATCTCCTATATACTAGTATAGAGAACACCAGGCTAGTGTCATTATGTAAATATGCCATCTCCTATATACTAGTACAGAGAACACCAGGCTAGTGTCAGTATGTAAATATGCCATCTCCTATATACTAGTACAGAGAACACCAGGCTAGTGTCAGTATGTAAATATGCCATCTCCTATATATAGTACAGAGAACACCAGGCTAGTGTCAGTATGTAAATATGCCATCTCCTATATCTAGTATAGAGAACACCAGGCTAGTGTCATTCTGTAAATATGCCATCTCCTATATACTAGTATAGAGAATATCAGGCTAGTGTCAGTATGTAAATAGGCCATCTCCTATATATATAGAACACCAGGCTAGTGTCATTATGTAAATATGCCATCTCATATATACTAGTATAGAGAATACCAGGCTAATGTCAGTATGTAAATAGGCCATCTCCTATATACTAGTATAGAGAACACCAGGCAGGTATCAGTATGTTAATAGGCCATCTCATATATATAGAGAACAGCGGGCCAGTATCCGTATGTTAATAGACCATATCCTATATATAGAGAATACCAGGCCAGTATCAGTATGTAAATAGACCATCTCATATATATAGAGAATACCAGGCCAGTATCAGTATGTAAATAGGCCGTCTCCTATATAGAGAACACCAGGCCAGTATCAGTATGTAAATAAGCGGCTATCTCCTATATATAGAGAACACCAGGCCAGTATCAGTATGTAAATAAGCGGCTATCTCCTATATATAGAGAACACCAGGTCAGTATCAGTATGTAAATAGGCCATTTCATATATATAGAGAACACCAGGCCAGTATCAGTATGTAAATAGGCCATCTCATATATATAGAGAACACCAGGCCAGTATCAGTATATAAATAGGTCATCTCCTATATATAGAGAACACCAGGCCAGTATCAGTATGTAAATAGGCAATCTCATATATATAGAGAACACCAGGCCGTATCAGTATGTTAATGGTATCTCATATATAGAGAACACCAGGCCAGTATCAGTATGTAAATAGGCCATCTCCTATATATAGAGAACACCAGGCCAGTATCAGTATGTAAATAGGCCATCTCATATATATATAGAGAACACCAGGCCAGTATCAGTATGTTAATAGACAATCTCCTATATATAGAGAACACCAGGCCAGCATCAGTATTTCGTAAATAAGCGGCTATCTCCTATATATAGAGAAACCAGGCCAGTATTCGTATGTAAATAGGCATCTCCTATATATAGAGAACACCAGGCCAGTATCAGTATGGAAATAGGCCATCTCATATATATAGAGAACACCAGGCCAGTATCAGTATGTAAATATAGCCATCTCCTATATAGAGAACACCAGGCCAGTATCAGTATGTTAATAGGCCATCTCCTATATATAGAGAACACCAGGCCAGTATCAGTATGTAAATATGCCATCTCATATATATAGAGAACACCAGGCCAGTATCAGTATGTAAATAGGCCATCTCCTATATATAGAGAACACCAGGCCAGTATCAGTATGTAAATAGGCCATCTCATATATATAGAGAACACCAGGCCAGTATCAGTATGTAAATAGGCCATCTCCTATATATAGAGAACACCAGGCCAGTATCAGTATGCAAATAGGCCATCTCCTATATATAGAGAACACCAGGCCAGTATCAGTATGTAAATAGGCCATCTCCTATATATAGAGAACACCAGGCCAGTATCAGTATGTAAATAGGCCATCTCCTATATATAGAGAACACCAGGCCAGTATCAGTGTATTAATAGGCCATCTCTTATATATAGAGAACACCAGGCCATTATCAGTATGTCAATAGGCCATCTCCTATATATAGAGAACACCAGGCCAGTATCAGTATGTCAATAGGCCATCTCCTATATATAGAGAACACCAGGCCATTATCAGTATGTCAATAGGCCATCTCATATATATAGAGAACACCAGGCCAGTATCAGTATGTAAATAGGCCATCTCATATATATATAGAATGCAAGGCCAGTATCAGTATGTAAATAGACCATCACCTATAAATAGAGAACACCAGGACCAGGCCAGTATCAGTATGTAAATATGTCATCTCCTATATATAGAGAATACCAGGTTATAGTCTTTCAACATTAAGTTTATCAGGCAAGTCTAGGAAACACGTATTTGATTCAAAAGAAATTTACATAAATTTATGAAAATATTAAAAACGCATTAACCCTTAGACCACTACACACAACAATTGTCGTCTGCTGTTGCTTTTATATCTTGCCTTATTTCTCAATAAAAACATGTTTTGAGAGTGGAAATTATTCTGAAGTGCTGTCAAAGCAGGTTGTAAAGTATTCTAAAGTGCTGTCAAAGCATGTTTTTGATGATAAAAATAGAAAATAAACAGCAGACGACAAAAAATTAAGATAGCGGTGTAAGGGTTAAGTCTTGGAATAGGGGACTGAAATATCGGGGTCAAAGGTTTGTGGAATTGTCACAGAATGATACAGGACAGAAGAGTAATGCATGTTTGAAATGTTAAGAAATTCTGCGAGAGGAAAATGAAATCTACTGCAATGTTAAGTACCGGTATGTGGATGATAGCATTGAATTGATGTAAAATTGTCAACAGTTTCGGAGATTATTCCTTTAACAATTCTTGCTATTTGCTCAAATGCCAATGAAAATACTCAAAATTGGGTACTTAACAACTTCATCCATACAGGCCATAATTGCGATATGGTCTACACTCATTACCTCAAACTCTCTTAACCCTTTCAACACCACAGGCCTGTATAGTGGTATTGGCAAACAGTGTAGATCAAGATGAGCCGGCTCGTGAAGAGCCGTCTCATCCGGATCTGCACTTTTTGCAAGTAATTTTCATATTTTTGAGAACAAGAACTCCCTTTTCATAAATGGATTAGTCTGAAAATAATTTTGTGATGGTTGGATTAGTAGCAAAATTAACATATCAAAATCCATTCCAGTTACTTAGGGGTGAAAGGGTTAAGTCAAACTATTGATAACTCAAAGTCACTTTCTTGGTCCCAAGTACGTGATTTCCTATAAAATAACTCTCGTCAACTCAAATTATTGTTAACTCTTAACTAAGTATTTCCCTCAGTCCCATTGAACTTTGAGTAAACGAGTGTCGACTGTATTTACAATGAGCCGGCACGTAATGAGGCGTCTCATCAGGATCTACAGTATTTGCCTGCATTTTAAGATTTTTTTAAATACAACTTTTCAGATGAATAGTTCAAGGATATAGAGGAACGGACGGACGGACGGAAAGGTGAAAACTATATAATCCTCGGTATACTTGTATAATTGCAGGTACATACATGGAGATTGTTGGCGGGCGTGGCAAACTCACACAGGAAACACACACTCTGAAAGAAAACACATTATTATATATGGCTCTGACTGGAGAAATGGGGCTTATAGGATTTATGACCAGTGTAGCTTCTGATCAAATAGCACACTTCTGTAGCAAGATAACGATATAATTATGGCAAACAGTGCAGATCCTGATCAGATTGCGGATGCACAGGCTGATCTGGATATACACTGGTTGCAAAGTCTATAAGCCCCATTTCTGTCACAGCCACATTTTGTCAGAGGGTGGAATCAACACAAATGGGCAAATGACTGACAAAAGGGACCTTACAGCAGTTAAAACAAGCGTAGATCCTGATCACATTGCATTTTCCCAGTTACATCTTTGTCAAATCGTTTTACTAATGGTAGTAAGTAACCAGAAGTGACTTAATG
This sequence comes from Conchocele bisecta, assembly GCA_029237695.1. NCBI lineage: Eukaryota > Metazoa > Mollusca > Bivalvia > Lucinida > Thyasiridae > Conchocele > Conchocele bisecta. Next base: position 7,295,306 of record CM055278.1, on the reverse strand, counting down.
GTGAACAGATATAAGAATTGGCTTAAAAACGTTAGGAATTCCGAGATTTGGATATTCAAGTGCATTTCCTAGACACACCTCATAAACCTGATAGCAAAAGCCTTGCATTGTTTACTGCATATTTTAGTCAAAAAAAAAGAAAAGAAAGAAAGACAATTGCAGAGTCTGATCTAGTTACAAACGTAGAAATGTCAACGTAGAAAGTTTTCAACTGGAAGAATAAATATGAAAATATCACTTAGGCCATGCCATTATTTTTCTCTGTTAAGCGTCCACCCAGATGGCCAAAACCTACCTACGTGTCTGGTAAAAACAAACAAGGTCTTGAAAAACATCCACCAAAAAATAAGAAGAAAATACTCTAAACTTATTAAGTGTAAATGCATGAACGGATATAAAACATGCATAAGTGCATCAGTTTTCATATTACTTTGCAAGTAAATAGTGTCAAATAGCATACAGAGTGTGTTTGTTTTTCACAGAACCACTCTAAAAACCTACCTGCACACTGACGCTTAACAGAGAAAGAACTGTGTGGCCTTATGGACTTTATAACCAGCGTAGACACATCCATGCTCTCTGATCAAAAGCTACATCCAGTGGTGCAACTACCATTAATGTCTGTTCCACGTTTTGCTTGGACATTAAACACATTAAATCCAAAAACTATTTAAATGTAAATACCTTTTCATCAATAACAAAAAAGCCACCCTCCCCAAAAAAAATTATTTTATGAAATTCCATCAAATATTTATTTTATTGCGAAAAAACGATTTTCTAATCATTAATATCTATTAAATTAAGCTTTAATTGTTTGCAATAAGTACAGTGCTATATTTAGAACTAGATGTCACGGAAGCAGAATCCCAGTGACCTTACCTTGCCTGTGTCATTGTTGGTATACTGATACATCGCCAGTTTGAAGGGCCGCCCCTTTTTGCCGGCCACGTCACAGGTGACGGGTTCAATATAGTCAAGGAACTTCACTGGTTCGTTGTCGGGAGTGAATCTACAAAACATAAAGATACAGTGGAGGCACTCTCACCCAGGGAGGGGCCGTAGTCTAGGGGATATGGCATTGGACTTAAATATCGGAGGCTGTGAGTTCAATCTTAACCCAGGAATGGCCCGTGGCCTAAGGATATGGCATTGGACTTAAACATCGCATGCTGCGAGTTCAATCCTAACCCAGGATTGGCCCGTGGCCTAAGGATACGGCATTGGACGTCAATACTGGAGGTTGTGAGTTCAATCCTCACCCAGGATGGGCAGTGTCCTAGGGGATATGGCATTGGACTTCAATACTGGAGGTTGTAAGTTCAATCCTCACCCAGGGATGGGCTGTGGCCTAAGGATATGGCAATGGACTTCAATACTGGAGGTTGTGAGTTCAATCCTCATCCAGGATGGGCCGTGGCCTAAGGATATGGCAATGGACTTCAATACTGGAGGTTGTGAGTTCAATCCTCACCCAGGGATGGGCAGTGTCGCGTGACACGTGCATTCTTGTACATTCCGGATTTCCATTTAATTGTATATTTGTGATGTGTGGTACTGTGTTGTATTGTTGTGCGTACTATTGATTCCACATACCTGTGATTTCACACACCTGTGAATTTTACATACCTGTGATTTAGCATGTACATTTGCCATGTACAATGTGCGTGTAATAACGGGGCTTATGTTGTATTGGTGGAAATACGTTTATGCGTGTCCTTTTTGCGGATTTAAATACACGTCCATTTTATGAGCAATGTTTTACTGATGTCACGCCATATTTGCCACAGACTATGCATGTGTGTGGTAGAGAACTTTGTGACTGCATGTGCTGGTTTCGCTAGTGAAAAGACCCCTTTTGGTATTACGGACGTCCACTATCCGTGCGCGGCCGAGTTTGTCAGCGTGTCAGTTGTTCACCAGATAAGGGGCCTTCTGTAGGTGAAGCCAGTATACAGCGCAGACCATACCATGGTCTGCCCTGTTATGTATGCTACGGGTTAGTGTTTCAGCATAGCCTGGTACTGGCCAACACGGATATATCAGATCCCATACTGGTGATGCTTTGTGTCGTGATATTTCCGTAAATGACCACGATATTTGAGTTTAGTATGTGCTACACTCTCATTTGAGTGTACAGCCCGTAGTACCGATATGGATGGGTTTGGCGGGGCCAAATAGCGACCCTCGCATGTCGAGTCCATTTCGCATTATGAGATCTGGGTGTATAGTGTGCAGATTTATGGTAGTGTGGGATATACCATGTTGGATGGTATTTATTCCGCGAGGGCTGTACACTAGTTAGGTTGATTTATGGCGTGGGAACATATATTTATGCCAAATATAACCCACGGGTGAAATGTCAAAAGCCATGGTTTTGTAATATTTATGCTGAGATGTCGAACGAGGTAGGCATATTCATTATTCCGTGCGTGGATTCGCTGGTGCGTATATAAGCGATGTCTCGCAATGTGTTGTTGGGATACATATTTTCTGGTAGCAGAAGGATAGTACTGTATTCACACGGAGGATTTTGGTATGTACCTACAACATTTTATTTCAGCTGTGATTTGCCGTTGTTCGATTCCCGTTTTAGTCCGTTGTGCATCCTGTATGTCCGTCTGTGCGTATTTGTCCAGTAATTGGAGGCTCATTTCATTTTGTAGCTGCTGATTTCAAAATCATTGCATATTGTACTTTTAACAAGAAACGAGGCAAAGCCACGAAGGCCAGGTTTTTTCCAAGCATAGACACTTGGATAACATAATTATACCCACTTTTTGTAGACTAGATGGCCGTGGCCTGCATGTCGCGCCTTGGGGCGAGGCATGGACACTAAAAAAATAGATATAGTAGATGGAAAAACTTTAACCAAAAAACTTTAACCGGACACACGGACGTACGGACGGACATATGCAAAAATGCCGACGATATCACGCTTTCCACAAGCGGGCGCGACAATGATGATAAACACCCATGTGAAGTATCAAGGTATTGGGTGAAGCAGTTGCAGAGATATAGTACACGAAAAAACTTTAATAAAAAAATTCAAAGTAATTTGAACTTGACATAGGGCACAGGATCGCGCTTTCCGCAAGCAGGTGCGACAATGATGATAAACACCCATGTGAAGTATCAAGGTATTGGGTGAAGCAGTTGCAGAGATATAGTACACGAAAAAACTTTAACAAAAAGTAATTTGACCTTGACATTGGGCACAGGATCGCGCTTTCCGCAAGCAGGTGCAACAATGATGATAAACACCCATGTGAAGTATCAAGGTATTGGGTGAAGCAGTTGTAGAGATATAGTACACGAAAAAACTTTAACAAAACAATTCAAAGTAATTTGACAATGACATTGGGCAGAGGATCGCGCTTTCCGCAAGCAGGTGCGACAATGATGATAAGCACCCATGTGAAGTATCAGGTATGGGGAAGCAGTTGCAGAGATATAGTACACGAAAAAACTTTAACAAAAAAATTCAAATAAAAGTAATTTGACCTTGACATTGGGCACAGGATCGCGCTTTCCGCAAGCAGGTGCGACAATGATGATAAGCACCCATGTGAAGTATCAAGGTATTGGGTGAAGCAGTTGCAGAGATATAGTACACGAAAAAACTTTAACAACAAAAAAATTCAAAGTAATTTGACCTTGATATTGGGCACAGGGGCCGCACGGTTGGGGGTTGAGAATGAAAATATGGATGATGATAAACACCCATGTGAAGTTTCAAGGTAATGGGCGAAGCAGTTGCAGAGATATAGTATAACGAAAAAGTTTTAACCAAAAAACTCTAAGCAGACGTACGTTAAAAAGTTAACGTTGAAAATGGCTAAGTCAATTACGTAGAAATAATAGGTGAAGGTAAACAAATGGTCACATGTTGGATAGTTGTATGTGGTAGGCACCCCTTGGTTATGAAGCTGTGAGAATTTGGTGGTCCTAGGTGGTACAGTACCAAAGAAATGGACATAAACACGAAAACTTAACATTGTAAACGCGAAAACTTAACATTGAAAATGGCTAAGTCGACTGCGCGGAAAAAATGGGTGAAGTTAAAAAAAAAAATAAGTAAACATGTTGGATAGTGATATGTGGTGTACCCCTTGATTATGAAGCTGTGAAAGTTTGGTGGTCCTAGGTGGTACAGTACCAAAGAAATGGACTTAAACACGAAAACTTAACATTGTAAACGCGAAAACTTAACATTGAAAATGGCTAAGTCGATTACGCGGAAAAAATGGGTGAAGTTAAAAAAAAAGTAACATGTTGGATAGTGATATGTGGTGGGCACCCCTTGATTATGAAGCTGTGAAAGTTTGGTGGTCCTAGGTGGTACAGTAACAAAGAAATGGACTCAAACACGAAAACTTAACATTGATTGTGGACGCCGCCCGCCGCCCGCCCGCCGCCGCCCGCCGCCCGCGCCCGCCGCCCGCCGACCCGCCCGGCTTTCGCCAATCCAATGGCTAAGTCGACTGCGCGGAAAAAATGGGTGAAGTTAAAAACAAGAAACGAGGCAAAGCCACGAAGGCCAGGTTTTTTCCAAGCATGGACACTTGGATAACGTAATTATACCCACTTTTTGTAGACTAGATGGCCGTGGCCTGCATGTCGCGCCTTGGGGCGAGGAATGGACACTAAACAAATAGATATAGTAGATGGAAAAACTTTAACGAAAAAACTTTAACCGGACACTCGGACACTCGGACGTACGGACGGACGGACGGACGGACGGACGGACGTATGCCAAAATGCCGACGATATCGCGCTTTCCGCAAGCGGGTGCGACAATGATGATAAACACCCATGTGAAGTATCAAGGTAATGGGTAAAGCAGTTGCAGAGATATAGTACACGAAAAAACTTTAACAAATAAATTCAAAGTAATTCGACCTTGACAGTGATCACAGGGGCCGCACGGTTGGGGGTTAGAATGAAAATATGGACGATGATAAACACCAATGTGAAGTTTCAAGGTAATGGGCGAAGCAGTTGCAGAGATGTATAACGAAAAAGTTTTAACCAAAAAATTTAACCAGACGTACGTTAAATTTTTTTTTAAGAATTTATGCTATTTTTAGACGGCGGCCATCTTGGATTAGCGATGACTCCATTTTAACAAATCTGAAAAAACTTTAACAAAAAAATTCAAAGTAATTTGACCTTGACATTGGGCACAGGGGCGCACGGTTGGGGGTTAGAATGAAAATATGGATGATGATAAACACCCATGTGAAGTTTCAAGGTAATGGGCGAAGCAGTTGCAGAGATATAGTACAACAAAAAAGTTTTAACCAAAAAACCTTTAACCAGACGTACGTTAAAAAGTTAACGTTGAAAATGGGTAAGTCAATTACGTAGAAATAATAGGTGAAGGTAAAAAAATGGTCACATGTTGGATAGTTGTATGTGGTAGGCACCCCTTGGTTATGAAGCTGTGAAAGTTTGGTGGTCCTAGGTGGTACAGTACCAAAGAAATGGACTTAAACACGAAAACTTAACATTGTAAACGCGAAAACTTAACATTGAAAATGGCTAAGTCGACTGCGCGGAAAAAATGGGTGTTAAATTAAAAAAAAAGTAACATGGTTGGATAGTGATATGTGCTGGCACCCCTTGATTATGAAGCTGTGAAAGTTTGGTGGTCCTAGGTGGTACAGTACCAAAGAAATGGACTTAAACACGAAAACTTAACATTGAAAATGGCTAAGTCGACTGCGCGGAAAAAATGGGTGAATGCATGTTGGATAGTGATATGTGGTGGGCACCCCTTGATTATGAAGCTGTGAAAGTTGGTGGTGGTCCAGGTGGTACAGTACCAAAGAAATGGACTAACACGAAAATTTAACATTGTAAACGCGAAAAACTTAACATTGAAAATGGCTAAGTCGACTACGCGGAAAAAATGGGTCAAGTTAAAAAAAAAAGTAACATGTTGGATAGTGATATGTGGGTGGGCACCTTTGATTATGAAGCTGTGAAAGTTTGGTGGTCCTAGGTGGTAAAGTAACAAAGAAATGGACTCAAACACGAAAACTTAACATTGAAAATGGCTAAGTCGACTACGCGGAAAAAATGGGTCAAGTTAAAAAAAAGTATGTTGGATAGTGATATGTGGTCGGGCCACTTTGATTATGAGTTGTTGAAAGTTTTTGGTGGTCCTAGGTGGTACAGTAACAAAGAAATGGACTCAAACACGAAATTAAACATTGATTGTGGACGCCGCCCGCCGCCCGCCCGCCGCCCGCCGCGCCCGGCTTTCGCCAATCCAATAGCCTGTTGGATAGTGATATGTGGTGGGTACCCCTTGATTATGAAGCTGTGAAAGTTTGGTGGTCCTAGGTGGTACAGTACGAAAGAAATGGACTTAAACACGAAAACTTAACATTGTAAACGCGAAAACTTAACATTGAAAATGGCTAAGTCGATTACGCGGAAAAAAATGGGTGAAAAGTTAAAAAAAAAAGTAACATGTTGGATAGTGATATGTGGTGGGCACCCCTTGATTATGAAGCTGTGAAAGTTTGGTGGTCCTAGGTGGTACAGTAACAAAGAAATGGACTCAAACACGAAAACTTAACATTGATTGTGGACGCCGCCCGCCGCCCGCCGCCCGCGCCCGGCCCCCCTTTTCGCCGCCAATCCAATAGCCTGGATTTTTTTATTCAAAAAACTGCTAAAAATGGATTATTGATCTTCTTCATTACTAAATAGGGAACAATGGATAACAACTATATAACAAAATTAAACATTCACTTATTTGAGCTGCAAAAACTTTATGACAGTATTTCACTACTCAATTTGAAAATCAATGCGTATTTTCACATTGCTGTACGTATTTTGTACTCCCACTTTTGATAATCAATGTGTATTCAGCTAAAATAATTGTGAAAATACGCCAATGCGCACCTTATCTGGAGTTCTGTTGTTGTCATGTTGATTAACATTTAATGTTGTATAATAATGTTACATATATGTACTGTAGATTAGTATAAGAGGATCTCAAGGAAGACTGGGTTACCAGTTGAGCTTCCTCTGTACATAAAGTCTTTACTTACATACTCACTAAATTACTTTCTTATATAACCTAGCTGTGGCTGGGACGGTAACCCTTCCTAAGCCGGACACACTGGGAGGTATTACAGAGATCCACAAGGTGTCTGCTTAGAGAGGTGACACATTATAGTCTGTTTTACGAAACCTGCTCAAATTTTACGGCCATATAAACAATGCAAAACAAGATTTTTTTTTGATAATATTAAATTTTATCAACACTTAAGAATGAGCCTTCTTTTTATTTCGTGAAATTTGATCAAATATTGATTTTATTACGAAAAATTGATTTGTCTATGGGAATTTAACATGGGGGAAAAGGAGGTGGAGGAGCTGTAGGCGGAGTAAAAAATTACATGTTTTGTAATTTGACTCCGAAGCCTAGCTAGATAGCTTAGAAATGATCTAAGAAAACAAAAGTTAAATTTTCGCCATAAAATCAATATATGACCAAATTTCACTAAACACAAAAGGCTCATTCTTAAATTTTGCTTTAATTTAATATTATCGAAACAAATATTGTTTTTGCATTGTTTATATAGCCGTAAGATTTGGGCAGCTTTCGTGAAACAGACAGTAATTCAGTATTTAGGCACTGACCATAGCAATAAATGACAAATAGGCATCATTGGTGCAAACTTCCATAAACATTAGCCAATCATCATCACTCGTACATGGCTTTGAATGGAGAAATGGGGCTTATGCGATTGTAACCAGTGTCACTATTCCACTGCTAGCAGCCTTGATAATAAAACAAGTTGTTGAATAAACAAATAAACTTTAACGCATTTGCCTTAAAAACAAGGTGAATACAAGTCCTCAATGACCTTGACCTTCGGTGGTCAGACGTGGGTCGTATGCAAAACAAAGCAGCATCCCTAAACAAACATTGTGGCTATATTATTATAATATTATCAAAACCGGGGAAGCGTTTCATACATTATTGAATAAACAAAAAAGCTTTAATGCAATTGCCTTACAAACAAGGTAAACACGAGTCCTCAGTGACCTTGACTTTGGGCAGTCGGACATGGGTCTTAGCGAAACAAAGCACCATCTGTAGACACACATTATGGCCAAATATTTATCAAAATCGGTGAAAAATGAAAGGTGTTACTAACGTACGCACGCACGTGCACATATGCACGTACATAGACTAACGCTATATCCCCTCTTGCCTATCGGCTTGGGGATAATAAAATCTTAAATATTCTGAGGTGAATGTAACATGTATAATATATCGTCAACTTACCCATGATTCAAACGTTCCATGACATTGTCACAATCACATGACCTTGGAATGAGGATAAACAAGCCATGTATACAACCACACGATAGCTCTTTACTTCGCAGGTGTTGCTTAATTCGTCTTTCCAAATCTACAATACAGTTCACACGAGACAAGTCATGTGTGATTTTGTACCTAAGAAGATATACATGTACAGTCGAGCACCAGTACCTCGAACGTCAGTATCTCGATGGTATCCCCTATCTCGATGATTCGCTAAAGTCCCGAATTATATCCTTATTTGTTTAATGTAAATTTCCTCGGCTATCTCGAACATGCCCTATCTCGAACATGTTCTCTATCTCGACTGTTCATTATGTCCCCTTCGTATAAAAATACGTTAAAAATCACTTCGCTATCTCGATCACATAAATGCTTGGGTAAATCACCTAAGCGCCTGGCTGCCAAGATCAATTTCACATCTGCCTCGGGTTGTTTGCTTAATTGGTCCACCTCGATTTGTTTGAGTGTTTGACACGATTCATTAAGCATATCACGCGGGTCATTTAAGCAATTCACTGAGAGTTGTGACGCCACCTGTAATGTTCGGTAGTTTACTACCTTTGGTCATTAGTTAATTGGTGATTAAAATTCGTCAGTAAATTAATTAATAATATTGTTCTTGAATTAAATTCAGCGTGTATTAATTATTCAATCGGATGGTGATTAATAATAAAAGCAACACATGTTTTGTTTCATTATTCCTGTGTTTACTCGTGATGTGATAGGTACATGTAACATGATTTGATATTTTTTTGCGAAAATATTTGACCATGTCACTTCCTCGTATCTCGACTGAAATACGATCTCCCTTCGACTTCGAGATACTGGTGCTTAACAGTATGTGATTTTTCGTGAAAACTATCGACAGAAACTGGGATATTTTCTGTTGAAATGTCATAGCAAATACAGAATTCTACTACGCATTTGCTCTGAACATTTTGTCAATTTTCGACGTCATGTAAAAATATGGAAATACATGTACATGTATTATAAATTTTGTAAATATTTTTCACGAGATATCGCATAAAATCACATGGATTGCCTCATGAAATGTAGCCCATGTACATCAGGGGGCCGTTTCACTAAACTTTGTACGACTAAAATGTTCGTAAGTGCAAATTTAGGAACGTCCAGAAATTATGGTCAATAAATGTAAGTCCCATAATCGTTTACAAGAAAACATTGTTAATGTGAAATTTACAGACTAAAATAAGTTTGCACTTACGAACATTTTAGTCGTACAAAGTTTAGTGAAACGGGTCCCAGGGCTCCAGGTAAGGAAGTGGACATTGTTACTACATTAGTTCTCTATCAACTGGACTTTCAAGATTTTTCTTGAAAAAATCTGCACAAGATTTGGCAGTAGGCACAGCTATTTTCACAATTTGACAATGGCTGTGATAATATAATCAATACATTGTATCAAGGTGCATGATCACGTGGTTACCACAACAACAACAACAATGTCTGAAAATATTGAAAGCACGCCCACTCAAAGTAAATATTATTTGATATTTCCTTAATATGCAACGGATTTTGATGAAATATGGAGCAGCAAACGTGTCTTCATGACCTGCATTTGGTGGTCTCGGGACCTCGGCACATACTTATGTCGTTTTTGCAAAGAATCGATTTCCATGTCAGTATTGACAGTAAACATGGAACTCGATTCTTCGCAAACACAACAGATGTGCCAAATTTGGCCAAAGTACCGAGACCACCAAATGCAGCTTAACAAGGACAATATAACAGAATACGTACCTTGAATGGGAGGCGCTGCTGGAAGTTTCAGTAATTGTTGTTGTTGTTGTTGTTGTAACCACGTGAGCATGCTCCTTGATAAATGCTGCATAATTTTAATCATCAAATAGCAGCGGTTTGTTTTATACGGCATACTGCATACGGCATATTTCAGGAACAACTATATAATCACTCCCTCAAATAAGTAGTATATTTTCCTTAATATATTTATTCTAATAAATGCCCCCGGGGCTATGCAATTTGTGGGCATCAAAACATGGAAAATATGATAAAAATATGTTATTTCACATAAAAACGCCATTTAAAACAATGTTTGTATGTGAAAGTAACATATTTAGAATGCAAATTAGAGAGAGGGGCTACTATTAGAGAGAGGGGCTACTATTAGAGAGGGGGCTACTATTAGAATAAATAGAATTGCACTCAGTAATTTTGGTGAAAGCGGCTACTGGTACCTTGCAATGTGATGGGGAGGTAGTTGATGGCGTACGCCCAGGCGAGCCCAGTAGCAACATCTCCAGCTGGTAACCGATCCTGCATCGTAATTGGTTCCCCTGTAATTTATTTATTTATTTAGTTGTGTTTAACAGACCAGTCACGTCACCAGGCGGAGGCCTGGAAGCCCGGGCTTATTTTTTTGAATATATACATCTATTGGATATCCGAATTATATAGTATTATATAATCATTGTTATTTTTGTTATTAAAATCACATATTAAATTTTAGTTATGAACAGTAACTCTAATGCAACAAGTTACTACCTAGGTAGGGGTCTTTATATCTGAATTTCTCAAAATTGGTTGCTAATGTGAATGTTGTAAATTTTTATTAGACCATTTACGACATCAACATGTTCACACTACCGTAATAACACTAAATATTTGGACACACTTATATATCTGGTTTTCCACAACAAAGAGTTCTACCAATATTTAGGGTTAGTATGATTGTACTGAAGCCAGAAATGGAACCACCCCACCCCCCACCACCTGGGGGATTTTGCAGACATATATTTTCTGAAACTACATTCAATTACGAGTGTTATGCTGTATGTCTGTGCTCTGTAACCCGCTGGATGAATGTTTGGCACTATTTTGAAGCATACCACATATATATGCCATATACCCATTTTCGCAATTGTGAAAAATCGCAATTTTTTATCATTTGAAACAACTGATATGACAGTGTTGTAGGTTTTCAGATGTGTTCATAACTATACAATGAATAAAGTTCAATTAAATAATATCTTATGATAATCTCTCGCAGTGTATATTAATTGTATCAATGATAATGATACCCAATAGTGTTTGCAAGCTATGTTCCATGCCCATATTCTGAGTTACATAGTTCTACAGCCCATGATGCAATGGTAAAACAAGTAGTTATAACCATTCCCCACCCACTGAATTTACAATGGCCATTTTACATGCAATACCTTTTCTTATTTTATTCGCTGCCAGATACTTATGAAAGGTTGATATGAATGTGTAGCTGTTGAAACCTATAATATTAGTTATCCACACACATTTCAAATACAGAGTGTGTATGTGTTCGTCTCTCTATATGTCAATTTCATATATATGCAGCCATATTTATGTTTTGGGAAAATGGTGTCTGAATATCAAGGGTATAATTACTATGTATTTAACATAGACATTCTGTTTATCATTGATGTACATATTAACTCTTTGCATACTGGGAAATTTGTGGGCCATAAATAGTTAAAAAATAATGGACGACAATTCATTGTATTTTCTTTTATTTCACCCTATAAATATGATGAATATGTCTTGGAATTTCATTAGAATTGTGTCCGGAGGACACAATTCTAATGAAATTTCAAGACATATTTACAGAGAGAAATAAAACATATACTCCTAATTTGTTTGGCGGATATTTTCACCGCTAGCATGCAAAGAGTTAAGATGGATAAATACACAGCATCAGCAAGTGTGTGCCTTAAGAAGAATTCATAATTCAGCAATATGCGTCATACACTGTCCGCAATAGATACAGAAATATTTTATATTGTATATAAATATGCATGTACATTTTATATGAAATGATTAATAATCATAGGACTGGTCATGAAATCATGTTGATAATATAAACATGTTAACTATTCACAGCGCTGTCAAAAAACAGGTTTTTTTCGAGAAATATAAAATAAAACATCTTCAGCAGACGACAAAATTAAATTCAGCGTAGTAAGGGTTAAGGAAGATGGCAGGAAATTGTTCATTCTTACATGGTTGTACATTTTTCAATACTGCTTCGGAAAACATGATGTTGATGAAATGTTCAGAGCAAATGCGCAATATAATTCCTCATTTGCTTTGATAATTTTGTAAACTTTTGACGTAATTTACTGGAAGTATCACAGTTTTTGTGAATATTTTTTATGAACAATCGCACAAAATAACGTGGCTTGTCTCAATGTAGAAAGGGCTAATTAAGTTACCATTTACCATTTATTGTCTGCAGCAGCGTCTGTAGGTACTTTGTCTCTGACGAACAAATGACCGTGATCCACTTAATAAACCGGGGCAGATCCTCCGGCTTTAAATCATCCACCAGCACGGGTATGGTTCTAAGGTCGTTGTGCGAAATTCCCCCCGCCATTGCCGACATACATTGCCATTGCCGACAATTATCTGATCGAAAGCCCGGAGATAGAATGAAAATATTCCATCGTGCATTTTCAATTGAATCCTTCCATAGACCCGGTCCTTCAAATTCAACTGTTTTTTTATTCTTGATTAGGTAGTCTTCTATACACTTAGCCACCTTGCATTCTGTAACTGATGAACTGCGAAATATCACGACATCTTTTTTATGTTTTGTTGGTCGCGCGGGGAGTAGTTTTTCAGGTGCAGTCCGGAGCTGAAAACAAGAGATAATGTGTGTCAACATGGTGGTAAACATGCCAACCTAATATTTTTCTCCATTTATATGCTACAGTGAAACCTCTCTAAACCGGACACTCTGGGAGGTCCCCAGGGTGTCCGGCTTAGAGAGGTTTCACTGTAAATCAGGCATTTGATCATTCTCAGCCATAGTTGTGTGTTATGCGATTACCAACAGACAATATCACACAAGATAAATGACCAAGAAACTCATAAAAACTAAGATCACATGTGTTTTCTTGGTGTCCGGTTTAGAGAGGTTCCACTGCATTTATTTTTTCAAACATCTCAGGAACTACGGAATTTTTTATTTGGACGAGTGGTAATTATGAATACCATTTTTCCCACGGTTACATCGGTGCTCCCCACCCCTTAAACGCCACAATACAGGAAGAGTAGTAGCGCGGCAGGCCTCGCAGAAATTGCACCTGGTCTATAAACAAGAGGGCCATGATGGCCCTAATTCGCTCACCTGACTCCATGAACACCAGAGGAGAATGTGACATTGAGTTCATGTGTTTTAAAAAAACTGTGCTATTTTTAGACGCAGTCATCTTGGATTAAGCGATGACTCATTTTACCAAATCTGAAAATGCTTCACCCAAGGATCTTAACTTACTATGAAGTTGGCCAGCATCGGCCATGTGGTTCTTGAGATAAAGACGTTCAAATCTTGAATAAATGGACCTTCTGTTGGCCCCACCATCATGGATGACATAATCATCCGATTACGACAAAATATTGCTCCAGAGCAATTTCGCCTCATCGATACCTTTTAAATTTTTATATATGACCATGAGCATATTTCGTTCAAAAATAAAAATTTGACCCCAATTTGACCCCACGGGCCTTCGCCTATTGTTGACCCCGGGGTCACCATTTTCACAACTTTGAAAGAGCATTGTAAATCAATCATTCCTACCAAGTTTAGTCGAAATCCGGCTAGCGGTTCATGAGAAGAATATTTTTTAAGAATTTATGCTATTTTAGATGGCGGCCATCTTGGATTAGCGATGACCTCCACTTTTAACAAATCTGAAAAGGCTTCACCCATGGACCATAAGTTTTAAGTTTGGCTACCATGGGCCAAGCGGTTCATGTGAAGAAGAATTTTGAAATATCTAATAAAAGAACCTTTTTTTTGACATTTCGGCGGCCATCTTGGATGACATAACAATCCGATTTCGACAAAAAATGTACCAGAGTGATCGCCTCATTGATACCTTCGATTTGATATATAACATGACCATATTCGGTCAAAAATAAAATTTGACCCCACGGGCCATGCCCATTTTTGACCCCGGGGTCACCATTTTAACAACTTTGAAAGAGCATTGTACATCGATAATTCCTACCAAGTTTCGTCGAAATCCGGCTAGCGGTTCATGAGAAGAAGATTTTTAAAAAAATTATGCTATTTTTAGACGGCGGCCATCTTGGATTAGCGATGACCTCCATTTTAACAAATCTGAAAAGGCTTCACCCATGGACCATAACTTTTAAGTTTGGCAACCATGGGCCAAGCGGTTCATGTGAAGAAGAATTTTGAAATCTCGCTCAGGTGAGCTAAAAATGCCAAACCCAAGAAATATGGGGCTTACTATGTCAGGGTATGGGATCAGTCATGGTCTATTGTTTACACTGCATTTTACACTGCATCTACACTGTATTTTTCATCAATACGACTGCGGTTTCTTTTCATGATGACCATGTTCCAGCTGTTAACACCACGAGTCCACCAATACCAAATTTAGCAGTATTACTTGTCTGATCAGGATCTGTACTGTTTGTCATTCTATTAATGAAACACCCGTTATGCTTCTAATCAGCAATATGTATGTCTGTATGTATTGTCTATGTTTCACTTAATTTTATATACACACAATGAAAAAACATTTTCTTTGGATAATATTAAATTTTAAGAAACATAAAATTTCTCTCAGTAACAGGAGAAAAAAAGAAAAAAAAAAAGAAATTGACTTCGAAACCTGGCTAGATATAATCTAACTTGGAAATGATATAAACAAATTACTGAAATTAGAAAAAATGTGTATTTAGGGGTGAAAGGGTTAATGGCGATTCCAGAATTGATAATTGGGGTAGTGGAAGGCACCTGAACTTTTTATTTATGGAATAAAACCATGGGCAGTTGAGTTAACTGGAGTATGAAAAACATTTGGTCTGTTTAAAGTTTGCGTGGAGTACTTCCTTACTTATATTTACACTGCATTTTCTGATAGTTTCAAAAATGTAAATAACCAAATATGGCATTAACATTAATCATTTTTGTTGGACAGTGACGTTGCCGATCAATAGCGTGCCGTTATTGACGTCGAGGATATTAATGACGTCAAACAAACTCTTAGCCAATCAACAACGTCGCGCGACGTCATGTGGGTCTAAGACTCTAATGTATTGTATTGGGATGTAATACGTTGAATGGGCGTTTGCATTATGAATTTATAGAAGGGGAAATATTATGGGTGGTGGGACCGACAAGATTAAAACTCCTTAATAATTCATCAAAAACTTATTTTAATTTTACATGGGTACTGTTGTTTTTTTCAAACATACTACTAACTCTATACATGTGACCTCGTCAAATAAATACATCTCTAACCGCTACGTACAATGATGTGAAGGGAACGACACAGTAATGGATTGAGACCGTGGAATAACTTGCTCTAGCTGTGACCAATCCACTTCTGGAATTTCCCTTATAAATATTTGAACATACATGTAGTCTTGATGTGTATATATTGCCAACTGATAATGTGTTTTTTACTTACCAATACCATTATGTTTTATTGAACGACTGTTAATCTTCACATATATACATGTTTATGGTATAAAACTATAAATAAAGATAATCGATGTTTTGCTTACTTAAAATCTATGTCTTCAATAGATATTTATGTTTTGCTTGCCAATAACACAGGTGGAAGACTCTGACCTGTGACACCAAAAAAATGCCCATTACAAAAAATCTATAATAGAAGATAGTACTGTATGAGACCAAGTGGGTGGGGTAATGGATTTTTTGTAATGGGCATATTTTTGTGTCGCAGGTCCGAGTCTTCCACCTGTGGCCAATAATAGTTGTTTTGCTTACCGATAATTGATTCAGTTTATCTGAAATATCGGGAGATTCACCCTGTGATTGCACATCCTGCTTTATCGTGTCATAGAGAGCCTTTTCCATCCATGCACTCAATCTGATCTGTGAACACATGGAGAACATTGAGGATGATACGAGTGGATTTGAAGAGATATGAGACACGCCATGCGATTTTGTACCTTCGGACATCTGCGTAATTTCATTAAGTACGTTTACAAAATTTACAATATTTTTCATAAATAAAGTCAAAACGTTGACAAAACTTTCAGAGTACATGTGGAATATGTGCTCTGAAAATTTTGTCAGCCTTTGACACCATTTATGGAAAATATTGTAAATTTTGTAAACAAATTTTATGAAATTACGCAGATGTCCGAAGGTACAAAATCACATGGCGGTCACATATGTGTCAAGAAAACTGCCATTGCTGATGACATGCTACAACCAATTTAGGATGGTATTTCCTTGTAATGTTGTTTATGACATCGAATACTGACATACAAATGTGATAATATTTATAGCTGACAAACACACGTTTATGACTATTGACAAGGTGCGACTTTATTCATAACCAGCAAGTCGAGGAAATTCCATGCTAGATTTAACTTGCGCCATCCATCTGGAAAACCTACTACATGTAGTAAATGCGGGAATTCCTTTCACCGAGTCATAGTTACCGCTGACTACCATTTGTTCAATATATGACACAAAGACGAACCTGCTTTAACTCTATTGATCACAAGATATTTTTAGCATTGCACATTTTATATACATACAGTGCAACCTCTCTACATCAGCCACCAATGGGAAGATGCAAAACTGGCTGTTGTAGAGAGGTGGCTGTTGTAGGGAGGTTAATGCTGAATTAAATTTTGGCGTTTCTTCGATAATTTTCTTCAAAAACATGCTTTGGCAACATTTTATAATCTAAAATGCTGTCAAAACATGTTTTTATTGAGAAAGAAGGCAAAAGCAACAGCAGACAATGTTCGTGCTCAGCAGTGTAAGGGTTAGATACGGAGGAAATCATCCATTTGGGATATAAAATAGTGGCTGTTACAGAGAGGGTATTGTTGTAGAGAGGTGGCCGTTCGGGGTGGTTCGACTGTACATGTAACTTGAACACTGCAATACACTGAAACATGATGTACATGCATGCTAAGCAAAAATAACCTTTTTTTCTCACACTTTTACATTAATTGTTTTCCAGGTCACCCATAGGAACCTTATGTTCAGAAAACTGATACAAATCTACCGTTAAAGATACATGCTCACTCAGTCGGCACAAACTGTTCTTTATAGAAATTAAATAAGTGTATAATTGTATCACTATTCCATCAGTTCTAAAAATTACAAGTGCCTGCTATACAGATATAATCATTTAGTAATATTTATTTTTCTGATAGCGACTCGCGGTGGTATCCGGCTATTTTCATAAGCAAATGAGGCATGATATTTTTCAATTATTTATACTAATTAAATGCGTCACCTGAAACAATTAATATTTTCGACATATTATAAAGTATGATCATTGCACATCAAAAAATAAATACAGAGAATAAATGCATGTCCGTTAACATTTTAAGGAATTACGGTTATCACCCCTGATATCAGTGTGTCATATAAAACGTATAATAATGCCAATCAATACGTGGGGTAATGGTGAAAGAATATTTATTTTGCCAGAAATTTTCCCAGATGATGTCTCTGATATAAAGAAAATGGTGTGCCTACTGAGTGGGCATTATAACAAGAGCTGTAGGAGAACAGCATAGCTCGACTACGAGGGTTGTCGATGTACACATAGCTCGACAAACAAGGTGGCTGCGGCCTGCATAAAAACCTTAACCAAGGTTGACTAAAAACCTTAACCAAGGGAAATTAAGTAAGTAATTCAAGGTTAAATGTAGGTCAATGTCAGATATAGATCAGGGGTTATTGATGTACATCACTAGGAGATGAAGTTGTCCAAGTATGGTTGATGTAGACCCAGGAGTATTCCATATACAAGCTTGACTATAAACATTAACCAAGGGGAAATAACTAAGTAATCCAAGGATAAAAGTAGGTCAAGGTGAAATATAGGTCAGGGATTATTGATGTACATCACTAGGAGATGAAGTTGTCCAAGTATGGTTGATGTAGGCCAGGAGTATTCCATATACAAGCTTGACTATAAACATTAACCAAGTAATTCAAGGTTAAATGTAGGTGAAGGTAAAATATAGGTCAGGGGTTATTGATGTACATCCCTATGAGAAAAAGATATCCAAGTATGGTGTCTGTATGCACAATAGTATTCCATCTACAAGCTTGACTAAAAACCTTAACCAAGGTGACTAAAAACCTTAACCAAGGGGAATTAACTAAGTAATTCAAGGTTAAATGTAGGTCAAGGTCAAATATAGATCAGGGGTTATTGATGTACATCACTAGGAGATGAAGTTGTCCAAGTGTGGTGGGTGTAGGGCCAGTAGTATTCCATATACAAGGTTGACTAAAAACCTTAACCAAGGGGAATTAACTAAGTAATTGAGGAGGAAATGTAGGTCAAGGTCAAATATAGATCAGGGGTTATTGATGTACATCCCTATGAGAAAAGGTTGTCCAAGTATGGTGTCCGTATGCACAATAGTATTCCATGTACAAGCTTGACTAAAAACCTTAACCAAGGTTGACTAAAAACCTTAACCGAGGGGAATTAACTAAGTAATTCAAGAGAAATGTAGGTCAAGGTCAAATATAGATCAGGGGTTATTGATGTACATCACTAGGAGATGAAGTTGTTCAAGTATGGTGGGTGTAGGGCGAGTAGTATTGCATATACAAGGTTGACTAAAAACCTTAACCAAGGCGTGACGGTGACGCCGATGCCGGGGTGACAACATAAGCTCTAACTATTCTTCGAATAGTCGAGCTAAAAAATGTACCTTTAAATGCTCTTTTATATACTCTATTGCTCATATCTCAACCACATCCGAGGCACAGGGCCCCTAACACTTACACTGCTGGAAACACAAATAGTTGTCTGCTGTTGTTTCATATTTTATCTTCTTTCTCAAGAAAAAATGGTTTGACAGCACTTTATGATTCTAAAGTGTTGCCAAACCATGTGTTTAATGAGAAAAATTGAAAATAAAAAATAAGCAGCAGACGATAAAATTTAATTCAGCATGGAAAGGGTTAAAATAGATTGAATAAATAAATTTACTCTCTGTTGCACGTTTTGCTGCCGAAGAACTTTTGGTGAACACATTAAATCCAAAAAAGATTTATAAGTAAGTAGTTTTTCATCAATAACAAAAAAAGTTAGATTTAATGTGTTTAGTTGCCAAAAGTTTGTCGGCAGGAAAACATGGAATAGAGAGTAATTAGATTGACAATATGAAAGCAGTATCTCAGCACCTACCATTGTACAGTACAAAGCGCACAATGTCGTTACAAGTCACATTCTCCAAATGGTTGAGCACCTCATTCATAGTGTAGTAGAATCGTATCACCTGGAGAAGCGCGTCAAAATCAATAAACTTCTTCATCTTGAAGATGGCATTCAGCACATTCGCGAATTCCCCCACAAAGTAGAACTTCTGTAAATACATGTATTTTTTGTTTAAGTACATTAAGGGAGTACAAGGCACACATGTACAGTGGAACTTCTTTAAACCGGACACCCTGGGTACCTCCCAGGGTGTCCGGTTTAGAGAGGTTCCACTGTAAATCAGACAAAAGACACTAGCCTGGTATTCTCTATATAACTATGCCAGGCATGTGGCAGTGCTTTGTTAACTCGAACAGACAGCTGAGCGTAGATGGCGACGGCACAAATTAAGTATACAAAGAGTTGTAGAGAGGTGGCTGTTGTAGGGAGGTTAATGCTGTTTATCTATTTTCTTCGATAATTCACATCAAAAACATGCTTTGGCAACATTTTAGAATCATTTCCAATGGAAATGATTCTAAAATGTTGTCAAAACATGTTTTTATTGAGAAAGAAGGCAAAGCAACAGCAAATGGCAATTTTCGTGCTCAGCAGTCTAATGTTTTTATACGGAGGAAATCATCAATTTGGGATATAAAATAGCGGCTGTTATAGAGAGGGTGTTGTTGTAGAGAGGTGGCCGTTCGGGGAGGTTCGACTGTATCAGTTTCTGTAAATATTTTTCATGAAAATTTGCACATGTTGTTTGGTACAAAATCACATGGCATGTCTCATATGATGTTTACTAATATGTGGCCGTGACTTGAGAAATGGGGTTCATGAGACACACTCTGGTAGTTGATAATGATCTACATTTGTATTGTTTTTTTAGAAGCATGACGTGTGTTTCATTGATTGTATTGTAAACACTGCAGATGCTGATCAGACTGTACAGATGCACTGGCTGACCTGGTTCTACACTGGTCACAAAACCCATAAGCCCCATTTCTCCAGTCACAGCCAAATATCACACAAAGTAACTGACAATATATAGAGAATAGTGGGTTAGTGCCGTGAATGGGAAAAAATATCTGGCAAGGCTTAGGCTCTGCCGAGCACATCCCGTTTCCGTGCCGCGCCAGATATTTTTTCCATTCACGGCACTAACCTACTATTCTATTTATCCCGTCAACACCTACAAATGGCTTTAAAATGCAAAAAAGTAACTCCAGTCACCGCATATATTCATACGCGGTGATTAGGTCGTATTGACAGGATATCAAAAATGTTTCACGGCACCGTGTTTCAAGGCACATACGCACTGTGTTGACAGGATAAATACTGTCATTTCAGGCTAATTTTGACACATCGGTTAATGTGCAATTCACACCAATTTTGCCATAGTGTGCGATAGAATACAATATGTTGATTTTGGACTAAACCAGCTGTTTTAAATGCTACATACTTGTGGACAAATGCCACACATCCATGCTGCTCTTAATATGACCTTCACCTTTTGACCTTCACAACTTGCCGGAGTTTCTCAATTCTGTCACATCTTCTATATCCCTTGAAGGATTACTATAATATTTCAATACATCACACTTGTGCACAACTGCCACACATCCATGCTGTCCTTACTATGACCTTGACCTTTTGACATTCACAAGTTTGAACTTTTTCACATACATTTTTTTACCCGAGTTTACATGGGACTTGTGCACAAATGTCACACATCCACGCTGCCCTTAATACGACCTTCACCTTCACCATTTGACCTTCACAAATGTGCTTATGAATACTTATCACTTTTGGTTAATTGACTTTGCCACATTTTCACCAATCCATTTGTGTGCCGACAGGCAATATTTTCTTGTTTTCTATTTTTCTCATCAAAAACATGCTTTGACAGCACTTTAGAACCATTTCCATTGGAAATGATTAAAAAATGCTGTCAAACCATGTTTTTACTGAGAAAAAAGGCAAAATATAACGGAACATCAGACGACAATTTTTGTGCTCAGCAGTCTAAGGGTTAACACTGTGTGTTACAGTACGGCATTACACTGTGAAAGGCCAATTTATGCACTAATGATGACCAACTTCTATAAATGAGGTCGAAAAGTGACAAAACTTTCATAGCAAATGCGGAATAGAATTCCGCATTGGCTATAGAAATGTTGTCAACATTTGACATCATAAACACTTCATAAACAAAGTCAAAGGTTGACAATTGAATTTTTTTCTCAACTTTTGACGCCTTTTACGGAAAATATTGTAAATTTTGTAAACGTATTTCATGAAATGTCTGAAGGTACAAAATCCCATGGCGTGTCATATCGATGGTCTAGTAACAGAAGGTCGTAACTGCTATGCCATCGATATGTTATTTCCTCACTTCATTGTAGATGGTACATATGTAATATCATATATTCCCATACGAAAATCGTTTTTTCGCAATAAAATCAATATTTGATGGAATTACATCAAACAAAAACATTTGGTCAGGGTGACTTTTTTGTTATTGATTAACAAGTACTTACTTTTTAAATGTTTTTTAGATTTAATGGGTTTAATAGCCAAAAGTTTGTCGGCAGCAAAACGTGGAACAGACAGTAAGTCCATTGTAGATGGTACATATGTAACATCATCACTACCATGAGGCGTATGTAAACATATGTATAATGATATGAGACAACAGAACAGCAATGTAAATAAATAGCTTTAACCCTTTCATCCCGAAGTAACTGTAATGGAATTTGATATGTTAATTTTGCAACCAATCCAATGGTCACAAAATGATTTTCATACTAGTCCATTTATCAAAAGGGGATCTTTTTGTTGTGAAAAATATGAGAATTACATTGTATTTGCAAAAAGTGCAGATTCTGATGAGACGGCTCGTCACGGGCCGGCTCATCTGGATCTACACTATTTGCCAATACCACTATACAGGCCTGTGGTTCCATCACTAGCCGTGATGAATTCCTGACAATGACATTCCCGTTTAAGAGGGCAGCGCGGCAACAATCAGGCTCCTCACCAACTGATTGCGCCTGTGGACGAACACCACAAAATATGGCGAAACAGCATACCTTTGTTTTATTTCGTTTTCGAATGCTGTAGATGGATGGACCGAACTGGCGTGGTTTCCCAGCAGAGTCAATTATTCTCAAGGTCAATTTATCCTCATACACAATGACTAGGTCATGCCTGCAAACCAAACACACTGTATTATTATTACACAGTAAATGCCAATTAACCCTTTCACCCCTATTAAGTAACTGGAATGGATTTTGATATGTTAATTTTGCAACCAATCCAACCGTCACAAAATGATTTTCAGACTAGTCCATTTATGAAAAGGGGGTGTTTTTGTTCTAAAAAAAAATTACTTGCAAAAAGTGCAGATCCTGATGAGACGGCTCGTCACGAGCCTGCTCATCTGGATTATACTATTGCCACAATACAGATCTGTAGTGTTGAAAGGGTTACCTGTTTACCACTGTGATATGGACAGCTAATTGTGTCAAACTTGTCTGTTGTACCTGTGCTGGGTCAAACAAACATTTCTTCACTTTCCATGACAACTCCTGTTCAGAATTGTGTTGTTAAATGGATATTAAATCTGATCCAATCAATCAATCTGATTCAATCATGTCTTACCAATCAACGAATCAGCAAAATAAACGAACGAACCAACTAACCAACCATTTAAAGGCCTTGTGTCACAGATATGACTAGAAAGTGATCAAACAGAAAAAGAAAATCATTGTTTATCCAGTCAACACAGTGTGTATGTGCCGTGAAACACGGTGCCGTGAAACATTTTTGATATGTCAATACGACCTAATCACTGCGTATGAATATGTGCGGTGGCTGGGATTATTTTTTTTGCATTTTAAAGCCATTAGTAGGTGTTTACGGGATAAAAAGAATAGTAGGTTAGTGCCGTGAATGGGGAAAATATCTTGGCAGATAAAACGCCATTTGGGGGACAACCATTTCGGGATTGCATTAAAAAAACTACTAAAAAAAACCCCCCAATAAAACTCCACCAGTCACACGTGTTCACATATTGGATATCTGAGACACAATCACTTTATGTCTTACTCTTCCCTTCCATGTCGATCAGTGAGACTATCCTCCACCTCACATGCACCGTTCAACAGCATGTAATACTTCGTGGACATACAGCCGGGATTGTTACGGTAGGTCTCACAATCTTCGATGGCCGACTTCAGATCTGTAATTTGAATTCAACCCATAAAGTGCTAAGAATATACGGTTTTAAAGGTACATGCCCACTCAGTAGGCATAACATGTTCTTCATATCAGAGACATCATCCGAGACATTTTCCTGCAAAATCAATATTCATTCACCATTACCCCACGTAATACAATGTACTTGGCATTATTATACATTTTATATCAGACGTAAATTTGCACACAGATATCAGGGGGCGATAACCGTGTTTCATTAACACTAATGGACATTACTATTTATTCTCTATACATGTATTTACTTTTTTAGGCGACACATTTAATTAGTATAAATAATTAAAAAATATCATTCCTCATTTGCATATGAAAATAGTCTGATACCACTGCGCGTCACTATCAGTAAAATAAATATTACTAAATGATTATATCTGTATAGCGGGCACCCATATTTTTTAGAAATGGTGGAATAATGACACAATTATACACTTATTTAATTCCCATAAAGAACATTTTGTGGCTACTGAGTGGGTATGTTCCTTTAACTCTTACACCGCTATCTTAATTTTTTGTCGTCTGCTGTTTATTTTCTATTTTACATTTTTCATCATCAAAAACATGCTTTGACAGCACTTTAGAATAATTTACAACATGCTTTGACAGCACTTCAGAATCATTTCCAATGGAAATGATTCTGAAGTGCTGTCAAAGCATGTTGTCAAAACATGTTTTTTATTGAGAAATAAGGCAAGATATAAAAGCAACAGCACACGACAGTTGTTGTGTGTAGCGGTCTAAGGGTTAATATGTACCTACCGGTACCCATGAACAACATAGACATACAATGTAAAAAATTCATGTGTTCTCACTGATGAAATAAACAATTGAAATATTGTCTTTCGGGGGCCGTTTCACTAAATTTCGTACGACTAAAATGTTCGTAAGTGCAAAATTAAGATCGCGTGGAACTTTTAATTGATGAATTTAAATCCAGTAATTGTTTACAAGAAAACAAAGCGTTAATGTGAACTTTAGACTATCATACTTTTG
The DNA here is from genome assembly GCA_029237695.1 of Conchocele bisecta. Classification (NCBI taxonomy): domain Eukaryota; kingdom Metazoa; phylum Mollusca; class Bivalvia; order Lucinida; family Thyasiridae; genus Conchocele; species Conchocele bisecta. The sequence goes on along the minus strand of CM055278.1, from coordinate 7,270,481 downwards.
CACTGAGTCGTACAAAGTTTAGTGAAACGTACGGCCTCCTGGTATCTAATTCCACAGGTTCTTGAAGAACGGTTCATATTTCGGTGTTTTATGGGTTATTTTAGTATCTCTAGCGGTTTGGGTGCATTGTTACCGACATACAATTTACACAACCTCCCGCGAGTTACACGTATACGTACAAAATGGGGTATTTTGACAGTAAGAAAGGGACCCGAAAGTTAGGAACAATGAATGTGTAGATAGCTGATGATTTCTTTCGTGTGTAATGATTGAGCAATAGCAGTTGCACAAAACTATGTAAATTACCCAAAACCAATGAAATCCACACAAACCTAGCCAAAATACACCCAAATACCCAGGACACCAAAATTCTGACCATCTGTTTAAAAACCAATGTCTAATTCATATGCGCATCAGCCTAAACTGATGTAGACTGCAAATATCAAGACACATTTCTAACATGTGCTTACCGTCTAAACAATGTCTAATTTGCTTGATGGGGACATAATAAATAGAGGAACCGAACACCAGAAAAACACCTCTGATCTTATTTTTGATGACTTGTTTGGTCATTTATCTCTGGTGATAATGTCTGTTCATGATCACAAAGCACAGAACTACGACTCATAATGATCAAATGCCTGACTTACAGTGAAACCTCTCTAAACCGGACACCATGTGGACCTCCTAGGGTGTCCGGTTTAGAGAGGTTTCACTGTAGAGTATTCATATTTTGGCAACACTATTTTGGCTTGTGGCAGTGTAGCTCCTGATCAAATAGCACACTGATGTAGCCTGACAATGATCGATATTGCAAGACCAATGTTGGAATGACAAACAGTGACAGGTGATGTAATGACTAACAGTGCAGACTGTGCGCATGCACAGGTTGATCTGGATCTACACTGGTCGCAAAACCAATAAGCACCATTTCTCCAGCCACAGCCACATACAGTGGAACGTCTCTAAACCGGACACCCTGTGAGCTCCCCGCGGTGTCCGGTTTAGAGAGGTGCCACTGTAATTAAGCATTCCATGAACAGTTTTTGCCATTTTCAATCATGAACAGACATAAAAATGACCTGAATAACAGTGAAACCCATCTAAATGAAACACAATGGGGTCGCGAGGGTGTCCGGTTTAGAGATGTTCTACTATATTATAAGAAACCGTAAATCAAGGTTGTTTTGTTACTTTTCGATGGAAGCATATTTTGTGATCATCTCATTTGATTTGGAGCTACACTGGTCACAAATTGCATAAGCCGCATTTCTCCAGTCACAGGTTGAAGTAACAAACCGAGGTCTATAGATACATTAAATATACATAAAAACATCAATAAGTGAGAGAAAAATAAGCTAAAAAAATGTCTTTACTCCCTCTTATACACATTAACCCTTAGACAATTGTCGTCTGCTGTTGCTTTTATATCTTGCCTTATTTCTCAATAAAAACGTGGTTCGACAGCATTTCAGAATCATTTCCAATGGAAATGATTCTGAAGTGCTGTCAAAGCATGTTGTAAACTATTCTAAAGTGCTGTAAAATATTTTTTTATAGAAAATAAACAGCAGACAAACAAATTAAGATAGCGGTGTAAGGGATAACCAATGTGTATAGGAGGGAGTAAAGAAATATGTTTTAGCTTATTTGTTTTTCACTTATTGATACTTTTAGGTATATTAAATTTTAATGTATTTATAGACCTTGGTCTGTTTGTTTATTGTGTTTAACGGCCTATCAACAGCTAAGATCATGAAAGGCTGGGTAAACGGGTTTGATCCCGTTTTATCCTGTTGCATTGGGGGGAAAATCCCAAAATCAGAATGGAATATTTATATCGAGAACAAATATATTCAGCCCTGAAATTAGAATAACCTGACCTGGTGCCAGGTCCATACCACACCAAAGTCACTTGGCCCCTTCCCCTAAAATAGGATTACGAATAATCGTAATACTCACATAAGGGGTATAACCAGATTCAACTGTCACATAGAAAATGCCAAAGACGTATGTGAGGGCCAAACCAGGTCTCCAGTCGGAATTCCGGTAAGGATGAAGCCCAATAATTAAATTACCCATCGCTTGTGCCCACCTGCCACCCACTGACCTCGGTCTGTTACTTCACCCTGTCGTCACAGTCACAGATTTCCTTACCTGGCACAGATTTCCTTCCTTCCTTACATTATATACATAGGTGAAAGACTCAGACTATGCCATCAAAAAATTGCCTATTAACCCTTACTACACTGAATTAAATTTTATCGTCCGCTGTAAATGTTTTATTTTCAATATTTCTCGACAAAAACCTGCTTTGACAGCGCATGAGAATCGTCTCCAATGGAGACGATTCTCATGTGCTGTCAAAACAGGTTTTTTTGTTAAGAATTGAGGCAAAAATGAAAAATGTTAGATGAAAATTTCCGTCTCCGCGTAGTAAGGGTTAAAATAAATCCCATTACCCCACCCACTTGGTCTTGTACAGTACCATCTTCTATATAGAAGTCTTCCACCTGTGATTATATATACCTAACAACATCAATAAGTGAACTAGAAATGTGGCCTGTCGGCACACGAATACCCCCGCTGGCAGCCAAAGAAAACGAGGCATATTTGATTATAAGCCATTTACCCGAGCGTTAAGGTTTCGAACACACCAAGTCTGTGACCTTGACCCTTGGCTTAGTGGGTGCGGGACGAATGTGGATTTGTCACAGGGCAGTAGAGGACCAATGGAGCAATGCGTGTGTGAAATGTGAAGCAGATCCAAGCAAGGAAACGGAACGTTAAGGTTTCGGGATGGACGTACGTACGGACGGACGTACGGACGCCGGTAACACTATATGCCCCCCTCACCATTCGGTGGCGGGGGCATAACAAAAATAAGCTAAAACAGTTTATTTACTCCCTCCTATACTCATTAACCGGTATAGAAGGGAGTAAAGAAATATGATTTAGCTTCTTTTTTTTCACTTATTGTTGATACTTTTAGGTATATTTAATGTATTTATAGACCTTGGTCTGTTCCTTCAACCACAGGTGGAAGACTCGGACCTATGACACCAAAAAAAATGTGTATTAAAAAAATATCCCATTACCCCACCCATTTGGTCTCGTACAGTACGATCTTCTATTAGAAGATCGTACTGTACAAGACCAAGTGGGTGGGGTAATGCGATTTTTTTTAATAGGCATTTTTTTTGGTGTCATAGGTCCGAGTCTTCCACCTGTGCCTTCAACCTGTGGTCAAAGTCACAGATTTCCTTACCTGGCAGGATGTGCCTCAGGTAACCAACAAAATGAGAGAAGACCTGACCATGAGCGAGATTCCCGACAGGTAGGATGTTCTTCATGTGGATCGTCTCTGAAACATGAGCAGAGCTCCAGATAAGGTGCGTATTTGCTTTGCTTAAATACCCAATTAAAATTGCCAAAAACCCAATTAAAATCAGAAGTAGCGAGTATCAAAAAGCAATGAAAGATTTGTGGTATCTTTATCATGCTGCAGAAAACAATAAACAGACTACAGATATGGCATATTTTTCTTATTTTCCATGAAAACACATTTTGGTATTTCATTATAATTATCTCCATTTTCTGGCAAACTAAATATTCATTCACCATTATCCCGCGTATTGATTGGTATTTTTATACATTTTATACCGGATGTAAATGTTCATACTGATATCAGGGTGATAAGATACCACCGCGAGTCACTGTCAGTAAAATGTCTCAGATGATATATCTGATATAAGAACATGTTGTGCCTACTGATTGGGCATGTACCTTTAATCCTTTCATCCCTAAGAAACTGGAATGGATTTGATGATTTTAATTTTGCAACCAATCCAACCGTCACAAAATGATTTTCGACTAACTTCAAAACATGAAAATTATTCACATTAAAAAAGTGCAGATCCTGATGAGACGGCTCATTGCGAGCCGGCTCATCTGGTTATCGGCACTGTTTGCATAAAACCAATATCGCGGCTTTCGGTTTCAAAGGGTTTACAAATACATAACACTTACGTCATGTAAGATCATTCTGTATAACGTACCTTGAACACTATCTATCACACGATCAGCCCAATCTCTTTGTGAGAAGTCCACTACAATAAAAGCCTCTTCTGGCAAGTGGAGATGCTTAAACAGCCCATTCTTCAACTTTATCACCTCCTTTTCGCATGCGCTATCAATCAAAAATCGAATATTAAGCGTGTCACTTTGATGAGATTTCTCAAGTTGCAAAATTATTTCTAACAAGAGCCAGTTACTAGAACGCCTAGTCGTACTACTTAAGGCATTATCAGTTATGATGAGCAAGGTAGTGCGGGACTTATCTTGAGCTTCTACGATATTGTAAAAGACTGATTCACCGGCCTGAAACTCGTTTTGGGTAATACATGTCAGTGGACGTGTCGCATGCTTTTCGAGAGCATTGCGAACACAATTCATAGTGGCTGTGTCATCAGTATTATAAATGATGAAGACGTCATAGTGTGGGCGAGAGGAGCTTGGGTCGGTTAATTCCATCTCGTCCATATCTTCCGCCATCTTGGATAGCTGAAATACAGGGTGAACATGTATGCGGAATTGTGGGAACAGTGCAGATCCTGATCAGACTGTGCGGATGCATATGCAGATCTGGACCTACACAGATCGAAAATCCCGTAAGCCCCATTACTCCAGTCACAGCCACATATGAGACAACGTACATGTATGTGATTTTGTACCCAAGAACATGTACGACGATTTTCATGAAAAATATTTACAGAAACCGATATTTTCTGTAAATGAAGCCGAAAGATGACAAAATTTTCGAAGCAAATGTGGAATTAAATTTTGTAAACTTTCGACGTCATTTACGGAAACTATGGTAAATTTGGTAAACATTTTTCATGAAATATCACAATAGGTTCTTAGGTACAACATCACTTGACTCATGTGGCTGTGACTGGAGAAATGGGGCTGGCGGGATTTGTGGCCAGTGTAGCTCCTGGTCAAATAGCTCACTCCTGATGTCTGTTAGAAGCGGGACAGGTGTTTCATTGATGAAATGGCGAACAGTGCAGATCCTGATCAGACTGTGCGGATGCACAGGCTGATCTGGATCTACACTGGTCAAAAAATATATAACCCCCATTTCTCCAGTCACAGCGACATACGAGACAACCCATGTGATTTTGTACCAAAGATACGCGATATTTCATTAAAAATAATTAGAAAATTTACACTATTTTCCCTTAAATGATGGCGACAGTTGACAAAAGTTTCAGAGCAAATACGGAATTTTGTCAACTTTCAACGTCATATACAAAAAAAATCAGAATTTCTGTAAATGTTTTTAATAAACCAGATGGCCGAGGCCCGCATGTCGAGCCCGCCGAGGCATTTGATGGTCTCAGAGTGTATTTATTTGAAGTTTGAATTAAGGGTTGTGGAGATATAAGGTTTTGTTTCTTGGGGTTTAACGGCCTATCAACAGCTAAGGTCATTTAAGGCCGGGTCAATGGGTTTAGTACTAAATCCCATATATTACATGTACAAGTACATGAACATGTTCAAGTACATATACAAATGGGGGGAAAATCCCAAAATCAGAACTGAATATTTACAATAACAAAACTATATATTCAGCCCTGAAATCAGAAAATCCTGATCTGATGCCAGGCCCTTGCCACACCAGAATCACTTGGCCCCTCCAAAAAGCAATAGGATCAGTAATAATCTTACTACTTTTATAATGGGCAAGAACCCAATTCAACTTCCAGGTAACAAAATAGCCAAAGATAAAAACGTACCTGAGGGCCAAACTAGGCAAATCGTGATTCCTATAAGGAGGAACCCGTACCTTTAATTTACGCCGTCTCATTCGCCCGACCACCACCCACTGGAGATATAAGGTATGTAAAAGCTTTAAACATAAATTTTAAAGTCATTTGACCTTGATCTTAGGCATGTGGGTCGCATGGGTGGGCTATAGAATGAAAATATGGATGATAATAAAGAATTATTTGAAGTAAATCAGAGTAAGTGTTGTGGAGATATAAGGTATGTAAAAACTTTAACACAAATTTCAAAGTCATTTAACCTTGACCTTGGGCATGTGGAACGCATGGGCAGGCTATATAATTAAAATGTGGATGATGAATTAGAAGTATTGGATGTTGGAAGTAAATCGGAGTAAGTGTTGTGGAGATATAAGGTATGTAAAAACTTTAACACAAATTTCAAAGTCATTTGACCTTGACCTTCGGCATGTGGACCACATGGGCAGGGTATGGAATGAAAATATGGATGATGAAAAGTATTGGAAGTTGGAAGTAAATTGGAGTCACAATTGTGGAGATGTAAGATATGTAAAAACTTTAACGCAGATTTTATAATAACGCAAACTTCTAAGTCATTTGGCCTTGACCTTGGGGCACAGGGGCCGCATGAGTGGGACACAGAATGATTACATGGATGATGCCCAATACGCATATAAAGTTTCAAGCAAATTTGACTTACGGTTACAGAGATAGTAGGTATGTGAAAACTTTAACGCAAATTTTGACAGAAACTTAACGCATTTGACCTTGACATAGGGGCACAGGGGCAGCATGAGTGGAACACAGAATTAATATATGAATGATGACTAATAAGCATATGAAGTTTCAAGTCACTGTGACTTAGGACTACAGAGATATAAGGTATTTAAAAACTTTAATGCAGATAACGGAACGCAAACTTCTAAGTCATTTGACCTTGACGTTGGGCACAGGGGCCACATGAGTGGGATACAGCATGAATATATGGATGATGACTAATAAGCATATGAAGTTTCAAGTCAATGTGACTTAGGACTGCAGAGATATAAGGTATTTAAAAACTTTAACGCATATTTCGGACGGACGCACAGACGCACCGACACCAGACGTCATTGTGATCACTATGTCTCGCTTTCCGCAAGCGGGCTTGACAAAAATCACACATGTTCTTATTATAGGTATACAATCACATGGCTCGTCTCGTATGGGTGTGTTTTTTATTCAGTATTTATTGATATAAATAATTAGATTTTTTTTTTAATAATAAAATAATCAATAAATCCAGGTGAGCCGTTCTTGTTTTTTACCATCAATAAATACTGGATAAATAATAAAGCAGCATATTATTCATTCATTCATTCATTCGGCTCATATTTAAGGGTGGGAATTGGCTCGGACACCTTCCATACCCGGCATATTATGGGGCACAGTTATTATTTATTTAGTATTTATTTATTGACATAAAAAGTCCAATTATTGATATAAAAATGTACCAGATAAAGATTTTTTTTTTTTAATTACTGGTTGTTTTTTGTTTGCACTATTTTTACATTGATTTTAATTTAAAAAAAGAATAAGACCCTGACCTCCCCCCTTCAATTCCCAAATATGGATGAGAATTTAATAATTGATTATTATAATGTTGTCTCCCTTGAGATAGCATATTATGATACACAAATATCTATGGGGGGCAGCCATATTGTCGTGCTACGCCTAAACGGCGAGTACTACCAAGAAAATAGTGCCCTGTGGCAACTTATCCTATGGCGTTTAGATCTGTCTTGCTTTGTATCTAAAACTGTACATATACTAGTATTCTCTACAGTTTTCACAGTTTTGGGCTCAGTTTATCAGCTAAATTTTGGAAAATACGAATCAGGACATTTTGTGCGTAATACAGCAGCTATTATCTTTAGTTCTGTAATGTTGTGAGATAACATATTTCAGTACTTTCAGTACTTTCAGTACTTTGATTTTTTATCCAGTCGTCCAAAATAAACGAGCTAAATGTTCATGTGTGAGTACCGAGTACATGTACTCCAAAGGTTTCATTTAACCCTTAGACAGCTACACACAACAATTGTCGTCTGCTGTTACTTTTATATCTTGCCTTATTTCTCAATAAAAACAGGGTTTGACAGCACTTCAGAATCATTTCCAAGGGAAATGATTCTGAAGTGCTGACAAAGCATGTTGTAAATTATTCTAAAGTGCTGTCAAACCATGTGTTTGATGATAAAAATGGAAAATAAACATCAGACGACAACAAATTAAGATAGCGGTGTAAGGGTTACATGTAAGCACAATCCCAGGATCCTGGCCAATCTCATTAATAACATGTTGGGGAAAATTTGGCTCCATCGATAAATTCTTCTCGAGACTAGAATAGATAATCTCAGCTCTACGGATGCCTTTTACTATTTCATCTGTTTTTTATATTTTCTGTATCTAACGGCTTAGATAATCTCAGCTGTACGCATGTCTTTTACTATTTCATCTGTATCCATTAGTCATATGTACAGAGAGTAACGGGAGTGATTTAGTGATTTTAAGCGCTATGTAACGTTGATTCAATGTGGCAACGAGACAGTGAATTGACGTCGAGGTTCTGATGTCGGTTAGATAATATTAAAGTATAGCAAAATATTGATTTTATTGCGAAAAAACCATTTCCCCATGTTAAATCACCATAGACATCTCCACAGAGTGAATTGAAGATGTCTATGGGGATTTAACATGGTGAAATGTTTCTAATGTCAGAAATAGTGGACCGATTTTCAAAATGTAACTTTTGTTCATTTCCAAGCTTAGCTAGGTTTCAGAATCAATTTCCAAAATCTTTTGCTTTTTTTACTCCTCCTCCAGGTTCTCCACCACTTTTTTCCCCATGTTAAATTCCCATAGAGAACTCATTTTTAGTTTTAAAATCAATATTTGACCAAGTTTCACAAAATAAATTTTATCTTAAATTTTGATAAAATTTAATATTATAGAAAAAAAAATAGAAGTTTTTGCATTGTTTATATGGCGGTAAAATTTGGGCAGCTGTCGTGACTAACAGGAGTGGTTTGGTGATTTTAAGTACACAGTGTGAGCCCATCGACCCCGTAGCGGTTAGTCATATTTATTTGACTACCCCCATCCCACCCGCCTCACCCCCACAATAGAAAAGAAATGGGGGGGGGGGGGGGTGGGGTTGGTGGATGGAGAAATGTCCAGTACATCTTGGTCATCTATTTGCAGTAGGATATAGTCTACATAGAATATGTCCGTAACACAGTCGTGTAGATCAGAGCTCCAGTTAAGGTGCGTAATTTGACCAACCTGGGGTGAAATTTTGTTATTTCTTCATCAATTCAGGGGGTGCAGGGTTCCCACTCTTTTGAGAAGACCATCTGTTTATTCCATGACTTTTCCATGGCTTTCAAGGACCTGTTTTCGAAATTCAAGGACCCATACTTGCATGGATGATGCTGATGAAACGGTGTCGAGCCTGGAATACATTTGTGTTGGGGAGAGAAGTTAATTGTCTCCCCAACACAAGTGTATTCCAGGCTCAACACCGTTTCATATAGTACTTCAGTTCTGAATTTACAAAATCCCGATTTGGTGCCAAGTGCTCTTACCACATCAAATTGTTTGGCTGGAAATCACGAAATTGCACTAAACTTTGCTCAACAATACCAATAATTGGACTGGAATCCAAATTCCATGACTTTCAATGACCTTTTCAGAAAAAAGAGGCAAATTCCATGACTTTCCAGGCCTGGAATCCATTTTTCCAAATTCCATGACTTTCCAGGAATAGAAGGACCAGTGGGAACCCTGGGGGTGACCCGGGCCCCACTTTCAGGATTCCAGATTTATTTCCAATTGAGAAGATTCTGTAAAAAAACTAGAAATGGACGCTTGTCGACAAGCGCATGTGTATCCCCCTCCCCAGATACACAAGTAGTTTGAAAAAAGGGTGTTCGAGTTATGCTCCGGAGACAAAATCAGTGACGGAAAAAACAAAGGGAGATAACTAAAAAATTAGTGATGCAAGAGTTGTCATTCTTGCGTGACACACCTTTAGGTTGTGGTCTATGCATGTGTGAAGTTTCATGAAAATATTCCAAAGGGTGTTCGAGTTATGCTCCAGACAC
>CM055278.1:7170652-7260026 GCA_029237695.1 Conchocele bisecta | reverse complement strand
GACAAGTGATGTTGTACCTAAGAACCTATTGTGATATTTCATGAAAAATGTTTACCAAATTTACCATAGTTTCCGTAAATGACGTCGAAAGTTTACAAAATTTCCAGAGCACATGCGGAATTCAATTCCACATTTGCTTCGAAAATTTTGTCATCTTTCGGCTTCATTTACAGAAAATATCGGTTTCTGTAAATATTTTTCATGAAAAATCGTACATGTTCTTGGGTACAAAATCACATACGTTGTCTCATATGTGGCTGTGACTGGAGTAATGGGGCTTACGGGATTTTCGATCAGTGTAGGTCCAGATCTGCATATGCATCCTCACAGTCTGATCAGGATCTGCACTGTTCCCACAATTCCGCATATACATGTATGTTCACCCTGTATTTCAGCTATCCAAGATGGCGGAAGATATGGACGAGATGGAATTAACTGACCCAAGCTATGACGTCTTCATCATTTATAATACTGATGACACAGTCACTATGGATCGTGTTCGTGTTGCTCTCGAACAGCATGTGACACGTCCATTGACATGTATTACCCAAAGCGAGTTTCGGGCCGGTGAATCAGTCTTTACCAATATCGTAAAAGCTCAAGATAAGTCCCGCACTACCTTGCTCATCATAACTGATAATGCCTTAAGTAGTACGACTAGGCGTTCTAGTAACTGGCTCTTGTTAGAAATAATTTTGCAACTTGAGAAATCTCATCAAAGTGACACACTTAATATTCGATTTTTGATTGATAGCGCATGCGAAAAGGAGGTGATAAAGTTGAAGAATGGGCTGTTTAAGCATCTCCACTTGCCAGAAGAGGCTTTTATTGTAGTGGACTTCTCACAAAGAGATTGGGCTGATCGTGTGATAGATAGTGTTCAAGGTACGTTATACAGAATGATCTTACATGACGTAATGTGTTATGTATTTGTAACCCTTTGAAACCGAAAGCCCGCGATATTGGTTTATGCAAACAGTGCCGATCCAGATGAGCCGGCTCGCAATGAGCCGTCTCATCAGGATCTGCACTTTTTTAATGTAATTTTCATGTTTTGATGTAGTCTGAAAATCATTTTGTGACTGTTGGATTGGTTGCAAAATTAACATATCAAAATCCATTCCAGTTTCTTAGGGATGAAAGGATTAAAGGTACATGCCCAATCAGTAGGCACAACATGTTCTTATATCAGATATATCATCTGAGACATTTTACTGACAGTGACTCGCGGTGGTATCTTATCACCCCTGATATCAGTATGAACATTTACATCCGGTATAAAATGTATAAAAATACCAATCAATACGCGGGATAATGGTGAATGAATATTTAGTTTGCCAGAAAATGGAGATAATTATAATGAAATACCAAAATGTGTTTTCATGGAAAATAAGAAAAATATGCCATATCTGTAGTCTGTTTATTGTTTTCTGCAGCATGATAAAGATACCACAAATCTTTCATTGCTTTTTGATACTCGCTACTTCTGATTTTAATTGGGTTTTTGGCAATTTTAATTGGGTATTTAAGCAAATACGCACCTTATCTGGAGCTCTGCTCATGTTTCAGAGACGATCCACATGAAGAACATCCTACCTGTCGGGAATCTCGCTCATGGTCAGGTCTTCTCTCATTTTGTTGGTTACCTGAGGCACATCCTGCCAGGTAAGGAAATCTGTGACTTTGACCACAGGTTGAAGGCACAGGTGGAAGACTCGGACCTATGACACCAAAAAAAATGCCTATTAAAAAAAATCGCATTACCCCACCCACTTGGTCTTGTACAGTACGATCTTCTAATAGAAGATCGTACTGTACGAGACCAAATGGGTGGGGTAATGGGATTTTTTTAATACACATTTTTTTTGGTGTCATAGGTCCGAGTCTTCCACCTGTGGTTGAAGGAACAGACCAAGGTCTATAAATACATTAAATATACCTAAAAGTATCAACAATAAGTGAAAAAAAAGAAGCTAAATCATATTTCTTTACTCCCTTCTATACCGGTTAATGAGTATAGGAGGGAGTAAATAAACTGTTTTAGCTTATTTTTGTTATGCCCCCGCCACCGAATGGTGAGGGGGGCATATAGTGTTACCGGCGTCCGTACATCCGTCCGTCGTAAGTCCATCCCGAAAACCCTTATCGTTCGTTTCCTTGCTTGGATCTTGCTTCACATTTCACACACGCATTGCTCCATTGGTCCTCTACTGCCCTGTGACAAATCCACATTCGTCCCGCACCCACTAAGCCAAGGGTCAAGGTCACAGACTTGGTGTGTTCGAAACCTTAATGCTCGGGTAAATGGCTTATAATCAAATATGCCTCGTTTTCTTTGGCTGCCAGCGGGGGTATTCGTGTGCCGACAGGCCACATTTCTAGTTCACTTATTGATGTTGTTAGGTATATATAATCACAGGTGGAAGACTTCTATATAGAAGATGGTACTGTACAAGACCAAGTGGGTGGGGTAATGGGATTTATTTTAACCCTTACTACGCGGAGACGGAAATTTTCATCTAACATTTTTCATTTTTGCCTCAATTCTTAACAAAAAAACCTGTTTTGACAGCACATGAGAATCGTCTCCATTGGAGACGATTCTCATGCGCTGTCAAAGCAGGTTTTTGTCGAGAAATATTGAAAATAAAACATTTACAGCGGACGATAAAATTTAATTCAGTGTAGTAAGGGTTAATAGGCAATTTTTTGATGGCATAGTCTGAGTCTTTCACCTATGTATATAATGTAAGGAAGGAAGGAAATCTGTGCCAGGTAAGGAAATCTGTGACTGTGACGACAGGGTGAAGTAACAGACCGAGGTCAGTGGGTGGCAGGTGGGCACAAGCGATGGGTAATTTAATTATTGGGCTTCATCCTTACCGGAATTCCGACTGGAGACCTGGTTTGGCCCTCACATACGTCTTTGGCATTTTGTATGTGACAGTTGAATCTGGTTATACCCCTTATGTGAGTATTACGATTATTCGTAATCCTATTTTAGGGGAAGGGGCCAAGTGACTTTGGTGTGGTTTATGGACCTGGGTGGCACCAGGTCAGGTTATTCTAATTTCAGGGCTGAATATATTTGTTCTCGATATAAATATTCCATTCTGATTTTGGGATTTTCCCCCCAATGCAACAGGATAAAACGGGATCAAACCCGTTTACCCAGCCTTTCATGATCTTAGCTGTTGATAGGCCGTTAAACACAATAAACAAACAGACCAAGGTTTATAAATACATTAAAATTTAATATACCTAAAAGTATCAATAAGTGAAAAACAAATAAGCTAAAACATATTTCTTTACTCCCTCCTATACACATTGGTTATCCCTTACACCGCTATCTTAATTTGTTTGTCTGCTGTTTATTTTCTATAAAAAAATATTTTACAGCACTTTAGAATAGTTTACAACATGCTTTGACAGCACTTCAGAATCATTTCCATTGGAAATGATTCTGAAATGCTGTCGAACCACGTTTTTATTGAGAAATAAGGCAAGATATAAAAGCAACAGCAGACGACAATTGTCTAAGGTGTATAAGAGGGAGTAAAGACATTTTTTTAGCTTATTTTTCTCTCACTTATTGATGTTTTTATGTATATTTAATGTATCTATAGACCTCGGTTTGTTACTTCAACCTGTGACTGGAGAAATGCGGCTTATGCAATTTGTGACCAGTGTAGCTCCAAATCAAATGAGATGATCACAAAATATGCTTCCATCGAAAAATAACAAAACAACCTTGATTTACGGTTTCTTATAATATAGTAGAACATCTCTAAACCGGACACCCTCGCGACCCCATTGTGTTTCATTTAGATGGGTTTCACTGTTATGTATGTCATTTTTATGTCTGTTCATGATTGAAAATGGCAAAAACTGTTCATGGAATTCTTATTACAGTGGCACCTCTCTAAACCGGACACCCCGGGGAGCTCACAGGGTGTCCGGTTTAGAGACGTCCCACTGTATGTGGCTGTGGCTGGAGAAATGGTGCTTATTGGTTTTGTGACCAGTGTAGATCCAGATCAACCTGTGCATGCGCACAGTCTGCACTGTTAGTCATTACATCACCTGTCACTGTTTGTCATTCCAACATTGGTCTTGCAATATCGATCATTGTCAGGCTACATCAGTGTGCTATTTGATCAGGAGCTACACTGCCACAAGCCAAAATAGTGTTGCCAAAATATGAATACTCTACAGTGAAACCTCTCTAAACCGGACACCCTGGGAGGTCCACAGGGTGTCCGATTTAGAGAGGTTTCACTGTAAGTCATTATCACCAGAGATAAATGACCAAACAACTCTTCAAAAATAAGATCAGAGGTGTTTTTCTGGTGTTCGGTTCCTCTATTTATTATGTCCCTATCAAGCAAATTAGACATTGTTTAGACAGTAAGCACATGTTAGAAATGTGTCTTGATATTTGCAGTCTACATCAGTTTAGGCTGATGCGCATATGAATTAGACACTGGTTTTTAAACAGATGGTCAGAATTTTGGTGTCCTGGGTATTTGGGTGTATTTTGGCTAGGTTTGTGTGGATTTCATTGGTTTTGGGTAATTTACATAGTTTTGTGCAACTGCTATTGCTCAATCATTACACACGAAAGAAATCATCAGCTATCTACACATTCATTGTTCCTAACTTTCGGTTCGCTTTCTTACTGTCAAAATACCCCATTTTGTACGTATACGTGTAACTCGCGGGAGGTGACGTAAATTGTATGTCGGTAACAATGCACCGAAACCGCTAGAGATACCAAAATAACCCATAAAACACCGAAATATGAACCGTTCTTCAAGAACCTGTGGAATTAGATACCAGGAGGCCGTACGTTTCACTAAACTTTGTACGACTCAGTGCAAAAGTATGATAGTGTAAAGTTCACATTAACGCTTTGTTTTCTTGTAAACAATTACTGGATTTAAATTCATCAAATTAAAAGTTCCACGCGATCTTAATTTTGCACTTACGAACATTTTAGTCGTACGAAATTTAGTGAAACGGCCCCCGAAAGACAATATTTCAATTGTTTATTTCATCAGTGAGAACACATGAATTTTTTACATTGTATGTCTATGTTGTTCATGGGTACCGGTAGGTACATATTAACCCTTAGACCGCTACACACAACAACTGTCGTGTGCTGTTGCTTTTATATCTTGCCTTATTTCTCAATAAAAAACATGTTTTGACAACATGCTTTGACAGCACTTCAGAATCATTTCCATTGGAAAATGATTCTGAAGTGCTGTCAAAGCATGTAAATTATTCTAAAGTGCTGTCAAAGCATGTTTTTGATGATGAAAAATGGAAAATAGAAAATAAACAGCAGACGACAAAAAATTAAGATAGTGGTGTAAGAGTTAAAGGAACATACCCACTCAGTAGCCACAAAATGTTCTTTATGGGAATTAAATAAGTGTATAATTGTGTCATTATTCCACCATTTCTAAAAAATTGCAAGAAAATGTCTCGAATGATGTCTCTGATATGAAGAACATGTTGTGCCTACTGAGTGGACATGTACCTTTAAAACCGTATATTCTTAGCATGTTATGGGTTGAATTCAAATTACAGATCTGAAGTCGGCCATCGAAGATTGTGAGACCTACCGTAACAATCCCGGCTGTATGTCCACGAAGTATTACATACTGTTGAACGGTGCATGTGAGGTCGAGGATAGTCTCACTAATCGAGATGGAAGTGAAGAGTAAGACATAAAGTGATGGTGTCTCAGATATCCAATATGTGAACACGTGTGCTGGTGGAGTTTTATGGTTTTTTTAGTAGAACTCCCGAAATGGTTGTCCCCAAATGGCGTTTTATCCCGTCAACACAGTGCGTGTGTGCCGTGAAACACGGTGCCGTGAAACAATTTTGATATCTTGTCAATACGACCTAATCACTGCGTATGAATATGTGCGGTGGCTGGGATTATTTTTTTTGCATTTTAAAGCCATTAGTAGGTATTGACGGGATAAATAGATTAGTAGGTTAATGCCGTGAATGGGGAAAATATCTTGGCAGAGCCTCGCCCATCCGGTGTCCTAAGCCTTGCCAGATATTGTTTCCCATTCACGGCACTAACCTACTATTCTCTATCCTTCAATAGAAGTCCACCAACCTACAGCCCCATCCAGGGAGCTCCTTCACCCGTCACCCTGTGACATGTATTTGGCGCCCAACGAGGGATGACCAAATTTATTGTCAGACGAGTAATCTGCCATATACAGATGGGATCAATTACTAATGATCACAATATATATTGTTTGATGTGTCTACTCTGATATCTGGCTGGCAACTCTGACTTGCCGGAATATGTTCAGACCAAATAGCAATGCACTAACAAACATTTTAGATCTGGATTTACCATGTTTCTCACTCTGTGACATTTGGCGCCCAACGAGAGACCATGACTGATAAATACTGCCCAAATTGTACCAAAAATATGGAATCCAGATTAAATATAGAATTCGAGGACGAATTTCAATTTGGCAGAGAAGTATGTCACGGTACGTAACTCACTATGGGGAGAAGATGTGTATTCATGCCCGGCTAGCTCAGTCGGTTAGAGCGATGGTACGGTAAACCAGAGGTCCCGGGTTCGAGCCCTGGCTGAAGTACATTTTTCTCACCCTGTGACACATGTATACCGAATTTGGTTATGATATGTTGAGTAGAACTCAAGTTATTGTGTGGACAAGCTGTACATATAGAAAATAGTAGGTTAGTGCCGTGAATGGGAAAAAATATCTGGCAAGGCTTAGGAAACTGGATAGGCGAGGCTCTGCCGAGCACATCCCGTTTCCGAGCCTCACCAGATATTTTTCCCATTCATGGCACTAACCTACTATTCTTTTTATCCCGTAAACACCTACTAATGGCTTTAAAATGCAAAACACATATTCATACGCAGTGATTAGGTCGTATTGACATATCAAAAATGTTTCACGGCACCGTGTTTCACGGCACATACGCACTGTGTTGACTGGATAAACAATGATTTTATTTTTCTGTTTGATCACTTTCTAGTCATATCTGTGACACAAGGCCTTTAAATGGTTGGTTAGTTGGTTCGTTCGTTTATTTTGCTGATTCGTTGATTGGTAAGACATGATTGAATCAGATTGATTGATTGGATCAGATTTAATATCCATTTAACAACACAATTCTGAACACGAGTTGTCATGAAAAATGAAGAAATGTTTGTTTGACCCAGCACAGGTACAGACAAGTTTGACACAATTAGCTGTCCATATCACAGTGGTAAACAGGTAACCCTTTGAACACTACAGATCTGTATAGTGACAATAGTGTAGATCCAGATGAGCAGGCTCGTGACCAGCCGTCTCATCAGGATCTGCACTTTTTGCAAGTAATTTTCTTTTTTTTAGAAAAACACCCCCTTTTCATAAATGGACTAGTCTGAAAACCATTTTGTGATGGTTGAATTGGTTGCAAAATTAACAACCATTCCAGTTACTTAATAGGGGTGAAAGGGTTAATTGGCATTTACTGTGTAATAATAATACAGTGTCTTTGGTTTGCAGGCATGACCTAGTCATCGTGTATGAGGATAAATTGACCTTGAGAATAATTGACTCTGCTGGGAAACCACGCCAGTTCGGTCCATCCATCTACAGCATTCAAAAACGAAATAAAACAAAGGTATGCTGTTTCGCCATATTTTGTGGTGTTCGTCCACAGGCGCAATCAGTTGGTGAGGAGCCTGATTGTTGCCGCGCTGCCCTCTTAAACGGGAATGTCATTGTCAGGAATTCATCACGGCTAGTGATGGAACCACAGGCCTGTATAGTGGTATTGGCAAATAGTGTAGATCCAGATGAGCCGGCCCGTGACGAGCCGTCTCATCAGAATCTGCACTTTTTGCAAATACAATGTAATTCTCATATTTTTCACAACAAAAAGATCCCCTTTTGATAAATGGACTAGTATGAGAATCATTTTGTGACCATTGGATTGGTTGCAAAATTAACATATCAAATTCCATTACAGTTACTTCGGGGTGAAAGGGTTAAAGCTATTTATTTACATTGCTGTTCTGTTGTCTCATATCATTATACATATGTTTACATACGCCTCATGGTAGTGATGATGTTACATATGTACCATCTACAATGGTTTCTCCCATTCTTGGGAGACGGCATGCAAGGTCCTAGAGCCAGTGCCGTCGTTAAATATAAGCTGAAAAAAAAAATCTACAATGGACTTACTGTCTGTTCCATGTTTTGCTGCCGACAAACTTTTGGCTATTAAGCCCATTAAATCTAAAAAACATTTAAAAGTAAGTACTTGTTAATCAATAACAAAAAAGTCACCCTGACCAAATGTTTTTATTTGATGAAATTCCATCAAATATTGATTTTATTGCGAAAAAACGATTTTCGTATGGGAATATATGATATTACATATGTACCATCTACAATGAAGTGAGGAAATAACATATCGATGGCATAGCAGTTACGACCTTCTGTTACTAGACCATCGATATGACACGCCATGGGATTTTGTACCTTCAGACATTTCATGAAATACGTTTACAAAATTTACAATATTTTCCGTAAAAGGCGTCAAAAGTTGAGAAAAAAATTAAATTGTCAACCTTTGACTTTGTTTATGAAGTGTTTATGATGTCAAATGTTGACAACATTTCTATAGCCAATACGGAATTCTATTCCGCATTTGCTATGAAAGTTTTGTCACTTTTCGACCTCATTTATAGAAGTTGGTCATCATTAGTGCATAAATTGTCCTTTCACAGTGTAATACCGTACTGTAACACACAGTGTTAACCCTTAGACTGCTGAGCACAAAAATTGTCGTCTGATGTTGCGTTATATTTTGCCTTTTTTCTCAGTAAAAACATGGTTTGACAGCATTTTTTAATCATTTCCAATGGAAATGGTTCTAAAGTGCTGTCAAAGCATGTTTTTGATGAGAAAAATAGAAAACAAGAAAATATTGCCTGTCGGTACACAAATGGATTGGTGAAAATGTGGCAAAGTCAATTAACGAAAAGTGATAAGTATTCATAAGCACATTTGTGAAGGTCAAATGGTGAAGGTGAAGGTCGTATTAAGGGCAGCGTGGATGTGTGACATTTGTGCACAAGTCCCATGTAAACTCGGGTAAAAAAATGTATGTGTGAAAAAGTTCAAACTTGTGAATGTCAAAAGGTCAAGGTCATACTAAGGACAGCATGGATGTGTGGCAGTTGTGCACAAGTGTGATGTATTGAAATATTATAGTAATCCTTCAAGGGATATAGAAATATGACAGAATTGAGAAACTCCGGCAAACTTTTTAATGAATGAAAATGTTCAAGTTGTGAAGGTCAAAAGGTGAAGGTCATATTAAGAGCAGCATGGATGTGTGGCATTTGTCCACAAGTATGTAGCATTTAAAACAGCTGGTTTAGTCCAAAATCAACATATTGTATTCTATCGCACACTATGGCAAAATTGGTGTGAATTGCACATTAACCGATGTGCAAAATTAGCTGAAATGACAGTATTTATCCTGTCAACACAGTGCGTATGTGCCGTGAAACACGGTGCCGTGAAACATTTTTGATATCCTGTCAATACGACCTAATCACCGCGTATGAATATATGCGGTGACTGGGGTTACTTTTTTGCATTTTAAAGCCATTTGTAGGTGTTGACGGGATAAATAGAATAGTAGGTTAGTGCCGTGAATGGAAAAAATATCTGGCGCGGCACGGAAACGGGATGTGCTCGGCAGAGCCTAAGCCTTGCCAGATATTTTTTCCCATTCACGGCACTAACCTACTATTCTCTATATATTGTCATTTACTTTGTGTGATATTTGGCTTTGACTGGAGAAATGGGGCTTATGGGTTTTGTGACCAGTGTAGAACCAGGTCAGCCAGTGCATCTATACAGACAGTCTGATCAGCATCTGCAGTGTTCACAATACAATCAATGGAACACACGTCATGCTTCTAAAAAAACAATACAAATGTAGATCATTATCAACTATCGGAGTGTGTCTCATGAACCCCATTTCAAGTCACGGCCACATATTATTAAACATCATATGAGACATGCCATGTGATTTTGTACCTAACAACATGTGCAAATTTTCATGAACAATATTTACAGAAACTGATACAGTCGAACCTCCCCGAACGGCCACCTCTCTACAACAACACCCTCTCTATAACAGCCGCTATTTTATATCCCAAATTGATGATTTCCTCCGTATAAAAACATTAGACTGCTGAGCACGAAAATTGCCATTTGCTGTTGCTTTGCCTTCTTTCTCAATAAAAACATGTTTTGACAGCATTTTAGAATCATTTCCATTGGAAATGATTCTAAAATGTTGCCAAAGCATGTTTTTGATGAGAATTATCGAAGAAAATAAATAAACAGCATTAACCTCCCTACAACAGCCACCTCTCTACAACTCTTTGTATACTTAATTTGTGCCGTCGCCATCTACGCTCAGCTGTCTGTTCGAGTTAGCAAAGCACTGCCGCATGCCTGGCATAGTTATGTAGAGAATACCAGGCTAGTGTCTTTTGTCTGATTTACAGTGGAACCTCTCTAAACCGGACACCCTGGGAGGTACCCAGGGTGTCCGGTTTAAAGAAGTTCCACTGTACATGTGTGCCTTGTATCCCTTAATGTACTTAAACAAATACATGTATTTACAGAAGTTCTACTTTGTGGGGGAATTCGCGAATGTGCTGAATGCCATCTTCAAGATGAAGAAGTTTATTGATTTTGACGCGCGTCTCCAGGTGATACGATTCTACTACACTATGAATGAGGTGCTCAACCATTTGGAGAATGTGACTTGTAACGACATTGTGCGCTTTGTACTGTACAATGGTAGGTGCTGAGATACTGCTTTCATATTGTCAATCTAATTACTCTCTATTCCATGTTTTCCTGCCGACAAACTTTTGGCAACTAAACACATTAAATCTAACTTTTTTTGGTTTTTGGTTATTGATGAAAAACTACTTACTTATAAATCTTTTTTGGATTTAATGTGTTCACCAAAAGTTCTTCGGCAGCAAAACGTGCAACAGAGAGTAAATTTATTATTCAATCTATTTTAACCCTTTTATTTCCATGCTGAATTAAATTTTATCGTCTGCTGTTTATTTTTTATTTTCAATTTTTCTCATTAAACACATGGTTTGGCAACACTTTAGAATCATAAAGTGCTGTCAAACCATTTTTTCTTGAGAAAGAAGATAAAATATGAAACAACAGCAGACAACTATTTGTGTTTCCAGCAGTGTAAGTGTTAGGGGCCCTGTGCCTCGGATGTGGTTGAGATATGAGCAATAGAGTTTATAAAAGAGCATTTAAAGGTACATTTTTTAGCTCCACTATTCGAAGAATAGTTAGAGCTTATGTTGTCACCCCGGCATCGGCGTCACCGTCACGCCTTGGTTAAGGTTTTTAGTCAACCTTGTATATGCAATACTACTCGCCCTACACCCACCATACTTGGACAACTTCATCTCCTAGTGATGTACATCAATAACCCCTGATCTATATTTGACCTTGACCTACATTTCCTCTTGAATTAGAAGAATAGTTAGAGCTTATGTTGTCACCCCGGCATCGGCGTCACCGTCACGCCTTGGTTAAGGTTTTTAGTCAACCTTGTATATGCAATACTACTCGCCCTTACACCCACCATACTTCTGGATAATTCAATAAGCCCTCCTTCCACCCACCATAACTTGATTACCCTATTTCTTACCCAACCATTACCTTGGTAACTTTTCAATTTCCTTTTTCCTAGTGATGTACATCAATAACCCCTGATCTATATTTGACCTTGACCTACATTTCCTCTTGAAGTACTTAGTTAATTCCTCTCGGTTAAGGTTTTTAGTCAACCTTGGTTAAGGTTTTTAGTCAAGCTTGTACATGGAATACTATTGTGCATACGGACACCATACTTGGACAACCTTTTCTCATCGGGATGTACATCAATAACCCCTGATCTATATTTGACCTTGACCTACATTTCCTCTTCAATTACTTAGTTAATTCCCCTTGGTTAAGGTTTTTAGTCAACCTTGTATATGGAATACTACTGGCCCTACACCCACCACACTTGGACAACTTCATCTCCTAGTGATGTACATCAATAACCCCTGATCTATATTTGACCTTGACCTACATTTAACCTTGAATTACGTAGTTAATTCCCCTTGGTTAAGGTTTTTAGTCACCTTGGTTAAGGTTTTTAGTCAAGCTTGTAGATGGAATACTATTGTGCATAATGACACCATACTTGGATAACTGTTTCTCATAGGGATGTACATCAATAACCCCTGACCTATATTTTACCTTCACCTACATTTAACCTTGAATTACTTGGTTAATGTTTATAGTCAAGCTTGTATATGGAATACACCTGGCCTACATCAACCATACTTGGACAACTTCATCTCCTAGTGATGTACATCAATAATCCCTGACCTATATTTCACCTTGACCTACTTTTATCCTTGGATTACTTAGTTATTTCCCCTTGGTTAATGTTTATAGTCAAGCCTTGGTTATATGGAAATACTCCTGGGTCTTACATCAACCATAACTTGGACAACTTCATTTCTAGTAATTGTACATCAATATACCCTGATCTATATCTGACGTTGACCTACATTTAAAACCTTGAATTACCTTACTTAATTTCCCCCTTGGTTTTAGGTTTTTTTAGTAACCTTGGTTAAGGTTTTTATGCAGGCCGCAGCCACCTTGTTTGTCGAGCTATGTGTACATCGACAACCCTCGTAGTCGAGCTATGCTGTTCTCCTACAGCTCTTGTTATAATGCCCACTCAGTAGGCACACCATTTTCTTTATATCAGAGACATCATCTAGGAAAATTTCTGGCAAAATAAATATTCTTTCACCATTACCCCACGTATTGATTGGCATTATTATACGTTTTATATGACACACTGATATCAGGGGTGATAACCGTAATTCCTTAAAATGTTAACGGACATGCATTTATTCTCTGTATTTATTTTTTGATGTGCAATGATCATACTTTATAATATGTCGAAAATATTAATTGTTTCAGGTGACGCATTTAATTAGTATAAATAATTGAAAAATATCATGCCTCATTTGCTTATGAAAATAGCCGGATACCACTGTCTGCTGTTGCTTTTGCCTTCTTTCTCAATAAAAACATGTTTTGACAGAATTTTAGAATCATTTCCATTGGAAATGATTCTAAAATGTTGCCAAAGCATGTTTTTGAAGAGAATTATCGAAGAAAATAGATAAACAGCGGACGCCAAAATTTAATTCAGCATTAACCTCCCTATAACAGCCACCTCTCTACAACAGCCAGTTTTGCATCTTCCCATTGGTGGCTGATGTAGAGAGGTTGCACTGTATGTATATAAAATGTGCAATGCTAAAAATATCTTGTGATCAAAAGAGTTAAAGCAGGTTCGTCTTTGTGTCATATATTGAACAAATGGTAGTCAGCGGTAACTATGACTCGGTGAAAGGAATTCCGTCATTACTACATGTAGTAGGTTTTCCAGATGGATGGCGCAAGTTAAATCTAGCATGGAATTTCCTCGACTTGCTGGTTATGAATAAAGTCGCACCTTGTCAATAGTCATAAACGTGTGTTTGTCAGCTATAAATATTATCACATTCGTATGTCAGTATTCGATGTCATAAACAACATTACAAGGAAATACCATCCTAAATTGGTTGTAGCATGTCATCAGCAATGGAGTTTTCTTGACACATATGTGACGCGCCATGTGATTTTGTACCTTCGGACATCTGCGTAATTTCATAAAATTTGTTTACAAAATTTACAATATTTTCCATAAATGGTGTCAAAGGCTGACAAAATTTTCAGAGCACATATTCCACATGTACTCTGAAAGTTTTGTCAACGTTTTGACTTTATTTATGAAAAATATTGTAAATTTTGTAAACGTACTTAATGAAATTACGCAGATGTCCGAAGGTACAAAATCGCATGGCGTGTCTCATATCTCTTCAAATCCACTCGTATCATCCGCAATGTTCTCCATGTGTTCACAGATCAGATTGAGCGCATGGAAAAGGCTCTCTATGACACGATAAAGCAGGATGTGCAATCACAGGGTGAATCTCCCGATATTTCAGATAAACTGAATCAATTATCGGTAAGCAAAACAACTATTATTGGCCACAGGTGGAAGACTCGGACCTGCGACACAAAAATATGCCCATTACAAAAAATCCATTACCCCACCCACTTGGTCTCATACAGTACTATCTTCTATTATAGATTTTTTGTAATGGGCATTTTTTTGGTGTCACAGGTCAGAGTCTTCCACCTGTGTTATTGGCAATCAAAACATAAATATCAATTTAAGACATAGATTTTAAGTAAGCAAAACATCGATTATCTTTATTTATAGTTTTATACCATAAACATGTATATATGTGAAGATTAACAGTCGTTCAATAAAACATAATGGTATTGGTAAGTAAAAAACACATTATCAGTTGGCAATATATACACATCAAGACTACATGTATGTTCAAATATTTATAAGGGAAATTCCAGAAGTGGATTGGTCACAGCTAGAGCAAGTTATTCCACGGTCTCAATCCATTACTGTGTCGTTCCCTTCACATCATCGTACGTAGCGGTTAGAGATGTATTTATTTGACGAGGTCACAGTGTGATAGAGATAGTAGTATGTTTGAAAAAAACAACAGTACCCATGTAATTAAAATAAGTTTTTGATGAATTATTAAGGAGTTTTAATCTTGTCGGTCCCACCACCCATAATATTTCCCCTTCTATAAATTCATAATGCAAACGCCCATTCAACGTATTACATCCCAATACAATACATTAGAGTCTTAGACCCACATGACGTCGCGCGACGTTGTTGATTGGCTAAGAGTTTGTTTGACGTCATTAATATCCTCGACGTCAATAACGGCACGCTATTGATCGGCAACGTCACTGTCCAACAAAAATGATTAATGTTAATGCCATATTTGGTTATTTACATTTTTGAAACTATCAGAAAATGCAGTGTAAATATAAGTAAGGAAGTACTCCACGCAAACTTTAAACAGACCAAATGTTTTTCATACTCCAGTTAACTCAACTGCCCATGGTTTTATTCCATAAATAAAAAGTTCAGGTGCCTTCCACTACCCCAATTATCAATTCTGGAATCGCCATTAACCCTTTCACCCCTAAATACACATTTTTTCTAATTTCAGTAATTTGTTTATATCATTTCCAAGTTAGATTATATCTAGCCAGGTTTCGAAGTCAATTTCTTTTTTTTTTTCTCCTGTTACTGAGAGAAATTTTATGTTTCTTAAAATTTAATATTATCCAAAGAAAATGTTTTTTTCATTGTGTGTATATAAAATTAAGTGAAACAGACAATACATACAGACATACATATTGCTGATTAGAAGCATAACGGGTGTTTCATTAATAGAATGACAAACAGTACAGATCCTGATCAGACAAGTAATACTGCTAAATTTGGTATTGGTGGACTCGTGGTGTTAACAGCTGGAACATGGTCATCATGAAAAGAAACCGCAGTCGTATTGATGAAAAATACAGTGTAGATGCAGTGTAAAATGCAGTGTAAACAATAGACCATGACTGTGATCCCATACCCTGACATAGTAAGCCCCATATTTCTTGGGTTTGGCATTTTTAGCTCACCTGAGCGAGATTTCAAAATTCTTCTTCACATGAACCGCTTGGCCCATGGTTGCCAAACTTAAAAGTTATGGTCCATGGGTGAAGCCTTTTCAGATTTGTTAAAATGGAGGTCATCGCTAATCCAAGATGGCCGCCGTCTAAAAATAGCATAAATTTTTTAAAAATCTTCTTCTCATGAACTGCTAGCCGGATTTCGACGAAACTTGGTAGGAATTATCGATGTACAATGCTCTTTCAAAGTTGTTAAAATGGTGACCCCGGGGTCAAAAATGGGCATGGCCCGTGGGGTCAAATTTTATTTTTGACCGAATATGGTCATGTTATATATCAAATCGAAGGTATCAATGAGGCGATCACTCTGGTACATTTTTTGTCAAAATCGGATTGTTATGTCATCCAAGATGGCCGCCGAAATGTCAAAAGGTTCTTTTATTAGATATTTCAAAATTCTTCTTCACATGAACCGCTTGGCCCATGGTAGCCAAACTTAAAACTTATGGTCCATGGGTGAAGCCTTTTCAGATTTGTTAAAATGGAGGTCATCGCTAATCCAAGATGGCCACCATCTAAAAATAGCATAAATTCTTAAAAAATATTCTTCTCATGAACCGCTAGCCGGATTTCGACTAAACTTGGTAGGAATGATTGATTTACAATGCTCTTTCAAAGTTGTGAAAATGGTGACCCCGGGGTCAACAATAGGCGTGGCCCGTGGGGTCAAATTGGGGTCAAATTTTATTTTTGACCGAATATACTCATGTCATATATAAAATTAAAGGTATCGATGAGGCGATTGCTCTGGTGCAATATTTGTCGGAATCGGATGATTATGTCATCCATGATGGCCACCAGAAGGTCCATTTATTCAAGATTTTGAACGTCTTTTTCTCAAGAACCACATGGCCGATGCTGGCCAAACTTCATAGTAAGTTAAGATCCTTGGGTGAAGCATTTTCAGATTTGGTAAAATGAGTCATCGCTTAATCCAAGATGACTGCTGTCTAAAAATAGCACAGTTTTTTTAAAACACATGAACTCAATGTCACATTCTCCTCTGGTGTTCATGGAGTCAGGTGAGCGAATTAGGGCCATCATGGCCCTCTTGTTTATAGACCAGGTGCAATTTCTGCGGGGCCTGCCGCGCTACTACTCTTCCTGTATTGTGGTTTTAAGGGGTGCACCGATGTAACCGTGGGAAAAATGGTATTCATAATTACCACTCGTCCAAATAAAAAATTCAGTAGTTCCTGAGATGATGTTTGAAAAAAATAAATGCAGTGGAACCTCTAAACCGGACACCAAGAAAACACATGTGATCTTAGTTTTTATGAGTTTCTTGGTCATTTATCTTGTGTGATATTGTCTGTTGGTAATCGCATAACACACAACTATGGCTGAGAATGATCAAATGCCTGATTTACAGTGAAACCTCTCTAAGCCGGACACCCTGGGGACCTCCCAGAGTGTCCGGTTTAGAGAGGTTTCACTGTAGCATATAAATGGAGAAAAATATTAGGTTGGCATGTTTACCACCATGTTGACACACATTATCTCTTATTTTCAGCTCCGGACTGCACCTGAAAAACTACTCGCCGCGCGACCAACAAAAGATAAAAAAGATGTCGTGATATTTTGCAGTTCATCGGACCTATCAGTTACAGAATGCAAGGTGGCTAAGTGTATAGAAGACTACCTAATCAAGAATAAAAAAACAGTTGAATTTGAAGGACCGGGTCTATGGACCGATTCAATTGAAAATGCACGATGGAATATTTTCATTCTATCTCCGGGCTTTCGATCAGATAATTGTCGGCAATGGCAATGTATGTCGGCAATGGCGGAGGGAATTTCGTACAATGACCTTAGAACCATACCTGTGCTGGTGGATGATTTAAAGCCGGAGGATCTGCCCCGGTTTATTAAGTGGATCACGGTCATTTGTTCGTCAGAGACAAAGTACCTAGAGACGCTGCTGCAGACAATAAATGGTAAATCATAACTTAATTAGCCCTTTCTACATTGAGACAAGCCATGTTATTTTGTGCGATTGTTCATAGAAAATATTCACAAAAACTGTGATACTTCCAGTAAATTACGTCAAAAGTTTACAAAATTATCAAAGCAAATGAGGAATTATATTGCGCATTTGCTCTGAACATTTCATCAACATTCATGTTTTCCGAAGCAGTATTGAAAAATGTACACCATGTAAGAATGAACAATTTCCTGCCATCTTCCTTAACCCTTACTACGCTGAATTTAATTTTGTCGTCTGCTGAAGATGTTTTATTTTCAATATTTCTCGAAAAAAACCTGTTTTGACAGCGCCTGTGAATAGTTAACATGTTTATACTATCAACATGATTTCATGACCAGTCCTATGATTATTAATCATTTCATATAAAATGTACATGCATATTTATATACAATATCAAATATTTCTGTATCTATTGCGGACAGTGTATGACACATATTGCTGAATTATGAATTCTTCTTAAGGCACACACTTGCTGATGCTGTGTATTTATCCATCTTAACTCTTTGCATGCTAGCGGTGAAAATATCCGCCAAACAAATTAGGAGTATATGTTTTATTTCTCTCAGTCCGGAGGACACAATTCTAATGAAATTACAAGACATATTCATGATATTTATAGGGTTAAATAAAAGAAAATACAATGATTTGTCGTCTGTTATTTTTTAACTATTTATAGCCCACAAATTTCACAGCATGCAAAGAGTTAATATGTACATCAATGATAGACAGAATGTCTATGTTAAATACATTGTAATTATACCCTTGACACTTGCTGATGCTGTGTATTTATCCATCTTAACTCTTTGCATGCTAGCGGTGAAAATATCCGCCAAACAAATTAGGAGTATATGTTTTATTTCTCTCTGTAAATATGTCTTGAAATTTCATTAGAATTGTGTCCTCCGGACACAATTCTAATGAAATTCCAAGACATATTCATCATATTTATAGGGTGAAATAAAAGAAAATACAATGAATTGTCGTCCATTATTTTTTAACTATTTATGGCCCACAAATTTCCCAGTATGCAAAGAGTTAATATGTACATCAATGATAAACAGAATGTCTATGTTAAATACATAGTAATTATACCCTTGATATTCAGACACCATTTTCCCAAAACATAAATATGGCTGCATATATATGAAATTGACATATAGAGAGACGAGCGGCGTGCGTTGTGTCCTTGAGCAAGACACTTTATCTACACTGTTCCAGTTCACCCAGCTGTAAATGGGTACCGATAATTCGTAGTTGCTCTGTAAATACGAATTACCGGCTTCTCTCAAAATATCTCTACCTCCGTTCTTTCTCCCATTCTTGGGAGACGGCATGCAAGGTCCTAGAGCCAGTGCCGCCGTTAAATATAAGCAAAAAAAAAAAAAAAAAAAAAAGAGACGAACACATACACACTCTGTATTTGAAATGTGTGTGGATAACTAATATTATAGGTTTCAACAGCTACACATTCATATCAACCTTTCATAAGTATCTGGCAGCGAATAAAATAAGAAAAGGTATTGCATGTAAAATGGCCATTGTAAATTCAGTGGGTGGGGAATGGTTATAACTACTTGTTTTACCATTGCATAATGGGCTGTAGACGTTATGTAATCAGAATATGGGCATGGAACATAGCTTGCAAACACTATTGGGTATCATTATCATTGATACAATTAATATACACTGCGAGAGATTATCATAAGATTATTTAATTGAACTTTATTCATTGTATAGTTATGAACACATCTGAAAACCTACAACACTGTCATATCAGTTGTTTCAAATGATAAAAAATTGTGATTTTTCACAATTGCGAAAATGGGTATATGGCATATATAGGTGTTATGCTTCAAAATAGTGCCAAACATTCATCCAGCGAGTTACAGAGCACAGACATACAGCATAACACTCGTAATTGAATGTAGTTTCAGAAAATATATGTCTGCAAAATCCCCCAGGTGGTGGGGGGTGGGGTGGTTCCATTTCTGGCTTCAGTACAATCATACTAACCCTAAATATTGGTAGACTCTTTGTTGTGGAAAACCAGATATATAAGTGTGTCCAAATATTTAGTGTTATTACGGTAGTGTGAACATGTTGATGTCGTAAATGGTCTAAAATTTACAACATTCACATTAGCAACCAATTTTGAGAAATTCAGATATAAAGACCCCTACCTGTAGGTAGTAACTTGTTGCATTAGAGTTACTGTTCGTAACTAAAATTTAATATGTGATTTTATAACAAAAATAACAATGATTATATAATACAATATAATTCGGATATCCAATAGATGTATATATTAAAAAAAATAAGCCCGGGCTTCCAGGCCTCCGCCTGGTGACGTGACTGGTCTGTTAAACACAACTAAATAAATAAATAAATTACAGGGGAACCAATTACGATGCAGGATCGGTTACCAGCTGGAGATGTTGCTACTGGGCTCGCCTGGGCGTACGCCATCAACTACCTCCCCATCACATTGCAAGGTACCAGTAGCCGCTTTCACCAAAATTACTGAGTGCAATTCTATTTATTCTAATAGTAGCCCCCTCTCTAATAGTAGCCCCTCTCTCTAATAGTAGCCCCTCTCTCTAATTTGCATTCTAAATATGTTACTTTCACATACAAACATTGTTTTAAATGGCGTTTTTATGTGAAATAACATATTTTTATCATATTTTCCATGTTTTGATGCCCACAAATTGCATAGCCCCACCCCCGGGGGCATTTATTAGAATAAATATATTAAGGAAAATATACTACTTATTTGAGGGAGTGATTATATAGTTGTTCCTGAAATATGCCGTATGCAGTATGCCGTATAAAACAAACCGCTGCTATTTGATGATTAAAATTATGCAGCATTTATCAAGGAGCATGCTCACGTGGTTACAACAACAACAACAACAACAATTACTGAAACTTCCAGCAGCGCCTCCCATTCAAGGTACGTATTCTGTTATATTGTCCTTGTTAAGCTGCATTTGGTGGTCTCGGTACTTTGGCCCAAACATCTGTTGTGTTTGCGAAGAATCGAGTTCCATGTTTACTGTCAATACTGACATGGAAATCGATTCTTTGCAAAAACGACATAAGTATGTGCCGAGGTCCCGAGACCACCAAATGCAGGTCATGAAGACGCGTTTGCTGCGCCATATTTCATCAAAATCCGTTGCATATTAAGGAAATATCAAATAATATTTACTTTGGAGTGGGCGTGCTTTCAATATTTTCAGACATTGTTGTTGTTGTTGTGGTAACCACGTGATCATGCACCTTGATACAATGTATTGATTATATTATCACAGCCATTGTCTGAATTAGAAAATCAAATTGTGAAAATAGCTGTGCCTACTGCCAAATCTTGTGCAGATTTTTTCAAGAAAAATCTTGAAAGTCCAGTTGATAGAGAATTAATGTAGTAACAATGTCCACTTCCTTACCTGGAGCCCTGGGGCCTGTTTCACTAAACTTTGTACGATTGTATTGGCTGTATTGTTCGTAAGTGCAAACTTATTTTAGTCTGTAAATTTCACATTAACAATGTTTTCTTGTAAACGATTATGGGACTTACATTTATTGACCACAATTTCTGGACGTTCCTAAATTTGCACTTACAAACATTTTAGTCGTACTGTGACCGGCTGGTCAGTGAGTCCAGGCGAGACTCGCGTATTCCATGTATTCTGCAAGTCAATTCTAGGTCTGTAACTTAGTCATGTTAATGGAGCCAGCTAAAAGACATGTGTTGGTAGATTTCAATTTGTGTAATATCAGCTGGGAGGCTAATATAATGTTTCATGGTATATGCAATAGTTGATCACACAATCTGGATCAATGGAATATACAGGGTAGACACATTTGATGAGTTCCTGTTCTTGTAAAAATAGTCAAGCATGATTTTGTAAATGTATTAATAACTAGGTGTTAATTAGTTCCAGCCATATGCTGGATGTCTGGAGTAGGCAGGACAATGTGAATTTATCTCTGTAGATATAAGCCAATCAGATCTTGGTATAGAATGGGGTCTTATGGGTAAGGCCAGCCTCCTGTCATACCTTACAAGGATTAACCAATCTTTAAAAGGTATGACAAGGAATTGTGGGAAATGTTTTAGAATTCATAAATGTTGGAGAATGCTGATCAGTTTTAAGTTTTACTTTCGGACCCTTTGGTTGGACTTCAAAATTGTGGAATTTATTAAGTCATAGAAATATCACGTGAAACCTTTCTAAGCCAAGCGAGTATTTAAGAGAAAGTTGTATTGTGTTGTATTAAGTGGATTATTCTAATTTGAGGTGGACACCCAAGAAAAATATTGATTAAAATTATAAACAACTATTTCGGACTTGTCCAGTAATTCAGAGCACCCAACAGTAGTAGGTTGTAGAGCGGACGGTACACACGCGTCCGTCGGGTGACAGTACAAAGTTTAGTGAAACGGCCCCCTGATGTACATGGGCTACATTACATGAGGCAATCCATGTGATTTTATGCGATATCTCGTGAAAAATATTTACAAAATTTATAATATTTCCATATTTTTACATGACGTCGAAAATTGACAAAATGTTCAGAGCAAATGCGTAGTAGAATTCTGTATTTGCTATGACATTTCAACAGAAAATATCCCAGTTTCTGTCGATAGTTTTCACGAAAAATCACATACAGTTGAGCACCAGTATCTCGAAGTCGAAGGGAGATCGTATTTCAGTCGAGATAGGACTAGGTTCGAGATACCGAGGAAGTGACACGGTCAAATATTTTCGCAAAAAAATGTTACATGTACCTATCACATCACGAGTAAATACAGGAATAATGAAACAAAACATGTGTTGCTTTTATTATTAATCACCATCCGATTGAATAATTAATACACGCTGAATTTAATTCAAGAACAAAATTATTAATTAATTTACTGACAAATTTTAATCACCAATTAACTAATGACCAAAGGTAGTAAACTACTGAACATTACAGGTGGCGTCACAAGTCTCAGTGAATTGCTTAAATGACCCGCGTGATATGCTTAATGAATCGTGTCAGACACTCAAACAAATCGAGGTGGACCAATTAAGCAAACAACCTGAGGCAGGTGTGAAATTGATCTTGGCAGCCAGGCGCTTAGGTGATTTACCCAAGCGTTTATGTGTTCGAGATAGCGAAGTGATTTTTAACGTATTTTTATACGAAGGGGACATAATGAACAGTCGAGATAGAGAACATGTTCGAGATAGGGCATGTTCGAGATAGCCGAGGAATTTTACATTAAACAAATAAGGATATAATTCGGGACTTTAGCGAATCATCGAGATAGGGGATACCATCGAGATACTGACGTTCGAGGTACTGGTGCTCGACTGTACATGTATATCTTCTTAGGTACAAAATCACACATGACTTGTCTCGTGTGAACTGTATTGTAGATTTGGAAAAACGAATTAAGCAACACCTGCGAAGTAAAGAGCTATCGTGTGGTTGTATACATGGCTTGTTTATCCTCATTCCAAGGTCATGTGATTGTGATCACAATGTCGTGGAATGTTTGAATCATGGGTAAGTTGACGATATATTATACATGTTACATTCACCTCAGAATATTTAGGATTTTATTATCCCCAAGCCGATAGGCAAGAGGGGATATAGCGTTAGTCTATGTACATGCATATGTGCACGTGCGTGCGTACGTTAGTAACACCTTTCATTTTTCACCGATTTAGATAAATATTTGGCCACAATGTGTGTCTACAGATGGTGCTTTGTTTCGCTAAGACCTATGTCCGACTGCCCAAGGTCAAGGTCACTGAGGACTCGTGTTCACCTTGTTTGTAAGGCAATTGCATTAAAGCTTTTTTGTTTATTCAATAACGTATGAAACGCTTCCCCGGTTTTGATAATATTATAATAATATACCGTAGCCACAATGTGTGTTTAGGAATGCTGCTTTGTTTTGCATACGACCAGGGTTGGCCGGGAAATACCGGGGGCGGGAATTCCCGGCGGGAAATACCGGTATTTCCCGTCCCGGGAAATACTCCCCAAAGTGGGAAATACCGGGAAATACCGGGAAATACCGGGAAATATGAATTTTGATGTTATTATTTGATAATTAAAGTTATTTAAATTAAATTTTAAGCTCAGTAATAGTTAATTAAACAATCAAAAACAAAAATTAATAATTAGATATAGGGGTTAATTACAATGTATAGATCTGTTTCATTCCCAACTAGGGGTACTCATCAGGTGGAATATTTGGCAACCAGGACATTTATATTTTGGTTGTATTATTTTTTTGTAAATTACTTCTTCATTTTTTAGGAAGCATCTGAGTGTCTGCTAGATACAATTCACAAGGATAACGTCATCATGATCAGACTAAGTTTAGACAACAGGCTGTTAATTGTCCACACTAATATTCGGTATAAAGAAATGAGAATAAATGATTTTAGCATGCATGATGTGCATACACATAGTCTCTTACAAGTATTATATGACTGACAATGTACTGTTGTTTTATGCTTTGCATTTGTATTACTTATTTGCATTATTAGTATGACATTTATTTAACGTGAAGACTATGGGCCACGATGGTACGTATGAGATACAGTACCTAAAATTGTTAAAATTAGCCAAAAGCCTACTAATGTCTACTTATTTGCATGTACATTGATGAGACTTTAATATACTTTAATAAACCATATCAGACTACGACAACAGGCTGTTAATTGTCAGCCTTCTCTCACACCTTTTGTGTCATACTGTATAATAAGAACCCAGGTGGTCTGTATATGGTCATGTCAAATTGTAAAACAATTACACTTACACTGTACATGGATTATCCCTGTTATCAACAGGGATTTTCTCAAAATTCCAAAAGCAGCTTTTATTTGTGGCAGGTTACTATAGTAATGAGGGGTGTTCTCATATACAATAAAATAGACAGTTGGCAAATACTACATAGACTTGTATATTGGGAAGAAAATTGTCTAGAAAATAATGTTTTTTTTTCTCTAAATAAACTTATTATTTCTTTTTTTATTGCAGAATGTTTTACCTATAGGCTTATCAGTCTACACAGATATAAACCATAGTAGATATAGGGAAATATAGAGACTCATCTTGACATTTTGGAATGAAAAAGACCACCAAGATTCATATTTCCCGGTATTTCCCAGTATTTCCCGGTATTTCCCAGTATTTCCCGGTATTTCCCGGTATTTCCCACCGTCCTGGGAAATACTCTTATTTCCCGGGAAATTGCCAACCCTGCATACGACCCACGTCTGACCGCCGAAGGTCAAGGTCATTGAGGACTTGTGTTCACCTTGTTTGTAAGGCAAATGCGTTAAAGTTTATTTGTTTATTCAACAACTTGTTTTATTATCAAGGCTGCTAGCAGTGGAATAGTGACACTGGTTACAAATCGCATAAGCCCCATTTCTCCATTCAAAGCCATGTACGAGTGATGATGATTGGCTAATGTTTATGGAAGTTTGTACCAATGATGCCTATTTGTCATTTATTGCTATGGTCAGTGCCTAAATACTGAATTACTGTCTGTTTCACGAAAGCTGCCCAAATCTTACGGCTATATAAACAATGCAAAAACAATATTTGTTTCGATAATATTAAATTAAAGGTAGCAGGTCAAACCCAGTCCAAAACGGCCCACTTCGTCCAAAACGGCCCCAGTGTTGACCAAAACGGCCCCATAGTTCTGACCAAAACGGCCCCAGTCCAAAACGGCCCCAGTTATAGTGTATTATTATTATATGTTTTCTCTGTATATTTTGTGAATTAGAAGTGTTTGGAGACATAGACTTCCATTTATTTTACCTTTTGACCTTTAAAGGGCCAAAACTAATATTTCATAGTATTCCCAAAAATAAATCTTAAAAATAAATATATGTGCAAGTTTCTAAAATCTACAATAACTTCACAATGGATCGTTATTTTCTTAGTCATTCCTGTTTTGGGGGGCTTTTGTTACATTCTGTAATATTTTTCTGTGTGCTCTTAGTTCTTGTGTTTGTTAAGGATCGCACACCGCAGGTTGTGGAGTGCATTTTATTTGACCTTGTTGAAGACTGCAGCTGTATATGGCTGTATTGCTGCCATTTTGTTTTACTTGTCCTTGGTGTTTACAACACTATTTTGCAAATTAATAATTGATACATATAAGCATGCTCACACTACACCCACCGATATCATGACCTTAACCATTGACTGTGACCTTGTAGATGTTTACTTAGCAGTTTGGGACATGTGCACAATCATATTCTGCATTTAGTTACTCTGTTGTCGTTCCTGTTTATGTTGGGGACCCTGCACCACTGTTATTTACGCACTGTCAATCCTAAAAGTAAAAACAATTATATATATTATTATGTTGATACATTATAAGCAATCAAACTCTTATTTCTATCGCAAACAGAATGTATTTAACAAAAGAAAAACATAACATGTGTTATCAACATAATAAAATTTTAAAAAAATTCTATAAATGTATCCAGTATTCCAGAATAAATTAAGTCCAAACTTACTGTCACGTAAGTAATGCAACGATTAACATATTTTTACGCTTAACGGCAGTATTTATGTAATCACTTGCATGTTAATTGGTACGGATGGCAAAACCTATTTTCGAATATTCCATTGGCTATTCGAATATCCGGAACCACATGACCTCTGTAGTTATTTGTTTTAATTACAACAAATCTGTCTAAATATATATAATTTATTAATCTAACAAGCAAGATGATCCAGGTATGGAATTTCTTTGAGCCAATACCCACGTGCACCCTTAAATATAACTTCAATCAATCAAGAAAGATGATAATGTATGTGTATTGTACAATCGTAATACATGTATTATTTTCGGACGAATAAATTGAAATTCCCGTTCTATCAATATAGTGTATATGTACAGCGCGGATGCACCGTCTGATTTGGGTCTACATTTTGCCAGTCACCGACGCATACTAATTGAGACACGCCATGTGATTTTAACGTCGGATATATTAATTACATAAAATATATTTACAAAATGTAAAAAAGTTTGCATAAATTGAGTCAGAAATTGCCAGGTCTAAATTCGGCATGTACTCAGATTTTTGTGTCAACTTTTTACGTCATTCATGAAAATATTGTGGATTTTGTAAACGTATTTCATGAAATTACGCGGATATCCGAAGTTACTAAATCACATGGCATATTTCTACTTTTGACAAAAAGAACATTCGCAAATCCAGAACAATTAATTCAATTAATTGCGCATTCACTGATCGGTTAAAATATGGGAATTATCCAGACGCAGACACCGCCGTGAAAGGCGATGATCCATGGAAATTCATCAAACGCGGTGCGCTGATTATGCAATTGAACCGCATGTATGCCGTCCGGCGTATGTCTACACGCAGTTATCACACTACCGTGTTGGTTTCTTACAGATACCATATTACACATGTGGCCGCGGCTTATCAAAAAGTCCTTTATTTACTTCAACTTTACGCTACGCACAATTTATAAAAAAAGACGATTCTAAAGCACTACCAACTTGCCATTTTTTATTGAGACATTTATTTCTTTACTGAAAATAGCAAGTAGGGTGCTCTTTAGAATCGTCTCGAAAAGACGATTCTGAAGCACTACCAACTTGCCATTTTTTTATCGAGACGTTTACCCCCCAAATCACGCATCTAAATTGGAGCTCTGTGGTGTAGATCGGAAAACTTCAGTCTGTTGTCTGCTGTTCTATTTTTTATAATTTTCAACAATAAACATATAGATGAATGGAGGCGATTCTCGTTTACAGCCATAACATGTTTCATCGGTTAAGATTAAATAGAAAATACATCTGGCATATTATATATTCCGTATTACAATTTACAGACAACACGCGACAGCGCATTGCCTTGACTAAATGTGACATGTTGCGGCTCGGCTTTCAACATCAATCAAAACGCCACATCAGTACAACATTCTCTGATCTGGCTAACTAGGCCACATCAAACGAAACTTGAATGTTTCATTATGGGACATAATATCTTGTTCAAAGGCATTTAATTCAGCCTTACGCAGACCACAGGTTGCAGTAATGTACCTGGGATGTAGAAAATAAAAAATGGAAAAAATATCGGTTTCAATATGAAGGCAATTTTATGGAAAACATAGTGTAAATCTACAATTTCCTTAAAATGGCCTTCATATTGCAATCAATATTTTTCATTCGTTTTCATTTTCAACATCCCAGGTACAGGACTGCAACCTGTGACGCAGACTCGATTTCTATTGTTTAATATCAATTTTAGGCCATGATCAGAGTGTGCGGGGTTATTTTTGCCACATTGT
Source organism: Conchocele bisecta (assembly GCA_029237695.1). Lineage (NCBI taxonomy): Eukaryota > Metazoa > Mollusca > Bivalvia > Lucinida > Thyasiridae > Conchocele > Conchocele bisecta. The sequence goes on along the minus strand of CM055278.1, from coordinate 7,231,868 downwards.
TTGTTAAACTCATATCTTTTTTTCGTGGCGATAAATTGATAGGCTCTTAATAATGCCTATAACACAAACACTATTGCTCACATACATTACTTATAATCGATTTTGCTACCAAAGTACTAATTCTACGTCCATTGGATGTTGCAAACAGTGTAGAGCATAAAATCACTGTTAGAAATTATCATTATTTCTAGTTACAATACTGGGGCCGTTTTGGTCAGACTGGGGGGGAATTATCATTAATTATAGTTACATTACTGGGTTTTTTGGACTGGGGCCGTTTTGGTCAGACTGGGGCCATTTTGGTCATTCTTATGGGGCCGTTTTGGACAAAGTGGGCCGTTTTGGACTGGGGCCGTTTTGGATTGGGGCCGTTTTGACTGTAATCCAAATTAAAGCAAACTTTAAGAATGAGCCTTTTGTGTTTAGTGAAATTTGGTCATATATTGATTTTATGGCGAAAATTTAACTTTTTTTTTCTTAGATCATTTCTAAGCTATCTAGCTAGGCTTCGGAGTCAAATTACAAAACATGTAATTTTTGACTCCGCCCACAGCTCCTCCACCTCCTTTCCCCCATGTTAAATTCCCATTGACAAATCAATTTTTCGTAATAAAATCAATATTTGACCAAATTTCACGAAAAAAAAAGAAGGCTCATTCTTAAGTGTTGATAAAATTTAATATTATCAAAAAAAATCTTTTTTTGCATTGTTTATATGGCCGTAAAATTTGAGCAGGTTTCGTAAAACAGACTATAATGTGTCACCTCTCTAAGCAAACACCTTGTGGATCTCTGTAATACCTCCCAGTGTGTCCGGCTTAGGAAGGGTTACCGTCCCAGCCACAGCTAGGTTATATAAGAAAGTAATTAAGTGAGTATGTAAGTAAAGACTTTATGTACAGAGGAAGCTCAACTGGTAACCCAGTCTTCCTTGAGGTCCTCTTATACTAATCTACAGTACATATATGTAACATTATTATACAACATTAAATGTTAATCAACATGACAACAACAGAACTCCAGATAAGGTGCGTATTGGCGTATTTTCACAATTATTTTAGCTGAATACACATTGATTATCAAAAATGGGAGTACAAAATACGCTCAGCAATGTGAAAATATGCATTGATTTTCAAATTGAGTAGTGAAAATACTGTCATAAAGTTGAAAATTCACTTAATTAAGCTGCAAAAATCAAATAGTGTTTGCTTTTTGCAGCTCAAATAATAAGTGAATGTTTAATTTTGTTATATAGTTGTTATCCATTGTTCCTTATTTAGTAATGAAGAAGATCAATAATCCATTTTTAAAAGTAAAATATGCAATGATTTTGAAATCAGCAGGTATAGTATGCTTTAGATACAAACTTGAAACCATCCTGGTCTTTGGATACACTCGGACGACCTGGTACTCTGCACTGACTGGGGTCTGCCCTCAACGAGTGGACCAAAACATCCAATGTGGCTCGCTGGAGCGATCTCAAGAGGCTAAAAAATGAAATGAGCCTCCAATTACTGGACAAATACGCACAGACGGACATACAGGATGCACAATGGACTAAAACGGGAATCGAACAACGGCAAATCACAGCTGAAATAAAATGTTGTCGGTACATACCAAAATCCTCCGTGTGAATACAGTACTATCCTTCTGCTACCAGAAAATATGTGTCCCAACAACACATTGCGAGACATCGCTTATATACACATCAGCGAATCCACGCACGGAATAATGAATATGCCTACCTCGTTCGACATCTCAGCATAAATATTACAAAACCATGGCTTTTGCCATTTCACCCGTGGGTTATATTTGGCATAAATATATGTTCCCACGCCATAAATTCAACCAAACTAGTGTACAGTCCTCGCGGAATAAATACCATCCAACATGGTATATCCCACACTACCATAAATCTGCACACTATAGACCCAGATCTTATAATGCGAAATGGACTCGACTGGTCTCGACATGCGAGGGTCGCTATTTGGCCCCGCCAAACCCGTCCATATCGGTACTACGGGCTGTACACTCAAATGAGAGTGTAGCACATACTAAACTCAAATATCGTGGTCATTTACGGAAATATCACGACACAAAGCATCACCAGTATGGGATCTGATATATCCGTGTTGGCCAGTACCAGGCTATGCTGAAACACTAACCCGTAGCATACATAACAGGGCAGACCATGGTATGGTCTGCGCTATATACTGGCTTCACCTACAGAAGGTCCCTTATCTGGTGAACAACTGACACGCTGACAAACTCGGCCGCGCACGGATAGTGGACGTCCGTAATACCAAAAGGGGTCTTTTCACTAGCGAAACCAGCACACGCAGTCACAAAGTTCTCTACCACACACATGCATAGTCTGTGGCAAATATGGCGTGACATCAGTAAAACATTGCTCATAAAATGGACGTGTATTTAAATCCGCAAAAAGGACACGCATAAACGTATTTCCACCAATACAACATAAGCCCCGTTATTACACGCACATTGTACATGGCAAATGTACATGCTAAATCACAGGTATGTAAAAATCACAGGTGTGTGAAATCACAGGTATGTGGAATCACAGGTATGTGGAATCAATAGTACACACAACAATACAACACAGTACCACACATCACAAATATACAATTATACGGAAATCCGGAATGTACAAGAATGCACGTGTCACGCGACACTGCCCCTGGGTGAGGATTGAACTCACAACCTCCAGTATTGAAGTCCATTGCCATATCCTTAGGCCACGGCCCATCCCTGGGTGAGGATTGAACTCACAACCTCCGATATTTAAGTCCAATGCCATATCCCCTAGACTACGGCCCCTCCCTGGGTGAGAGTGCCTCGACTGTATCTTTATGTTTTGTAGATTCACTCCCGACAACGAACCAGTGAAGTTCCTTGACTGTATTGAACCCGTCACCTGTGACTTGGCCGGCAAACCGGGGCGGCCCTTCAACCTGGCGATGTATCAGTATACCAACAATGACACAGGCAAGGTAAGGTCACTGGGATTCTGCTTCCGTGACATCTAGTTCTAAATATAGCACTGTACTTATTGCAAACAATTAAAGCTTAATTTAATAGATATTAATGATTAGAAAATCGTTTTTTCGCAATAAAATAAATATTTGATGGAATTTCATAAAATAATTTTTTTTGGGGAGGGTGGCTTTTTTGTTATTGATGAAAAAGTACTTACTTTTAAATAGTTTTTGGATTCAATGTGTTTCATGTCCAAGCAAAACGTGGAACAGACAGTAATGGTAGTTACACCACTGGATGTTGCTTTTGATCAGAGAGCATGGACGTGTCTACGCTGGTTATAAAGTCCATAAGGCCACACAGTTCTTTCTCTGTTAAGCGTCAGTGTGCAGGTAGGTTTTTAGAGTTGTTCTGTGAAGTCAAACACCCTCTGTAAGCTATTTGACACTATTTACTTGCAAAGTAATATGAAAACTGATGCACTTATGCATGTTTTATATCCTTTCATGCATTTACACTTAATAAGTTTAGAGTATTTTCTTCTTATTTTTTGGTGGGTGTTTTTCAAGACCTTCTTTGTTTTTACCAGACACATAGGTAGGTTTTGGCCATCTGGGTGGACGCTTAACAGAGAAAAATAATGGCATGGCCTAAGTGATATTTTCATATTTATTCTTCCAGTTGAAAACTTTCTACGTTGACATTTCTACGTTTGTAACTAGATCAGACTCTGCAATTGTATTTCTTTCTTTTCTTTTTTTTGACTAAAATATGCAGTAAACAATGCAAGGCTTTGGTTTCAGGTCTATGAGGCTTGTCTAGGAAATGCATTTGAATATCCAAATCTCGGAATTCCTAACTTTTTTAAGCCAATTCTTATATCTGTTCACCATTAAGTCACTTCTGGTTACTTACTACCATTAGTAAAACGATTTGACAATGATGTAACTGGGAAAATGCAATGTGATCAGGATCTACGGTTGTTTTAACTGCTGTAAGGTCCCTTTTGTCAGTCATTTGTCCATTTGTGTTGATTCCACCCTCTGACAAAATGTGGCTGTGACTTGAGAAATGGGGCTTATGGACTTTGCAACCAGTGTATATCCAGATCAGCCTGTGCATCCACAATCTGATCAGGATCTGCACTGTTTGCCATTCAATGAATGAAACACCCATCATGCATCTAACAAGCACATAATTATATTGTTATCTTGCTACAGAAGTGTGCTATTTGATCAGGAGCTACACTGGTCATAAATCCTATAAGCCCCATTTCTCCAGTCAGAGCCTTATATAATAATGTGTTTTCTTTCAGAGTGTGTGTTTCCTGTGTGAGTTTGCCACGCCCGCCAACAATCTCCATGTATGTACCTGCAATCATACAAGTATACCGAGGATTATATAGTTTTCACCTTTCCGTCCGTCCGTCCGTTCCTCTATATCCTTGAACTATTCATCTGAAAAGTTGTGTTTAAAAAAATCTTAAAATGCAGGCAAATACTGTAGATCCTGATGAGACGCCTCATTCTGAGCCGGCTCATTGTAAATACAGTCGACACTCGTTTACTCAAAGTTCAATGGGACTGAGGGAAATACTTAGTTAACAATAATTTGAGTTGACGAGAGTTATTTTATAAGAAATCACGTACTTGGGACCAAGAAAGTGACTTTGAGTTATCAATAGTTTGACTTAACCCTTTCACCCCTAAGTAACTGGAATGGATTTTGATATGTTAATTTTGCTACTAATCCAACCATCACAAAATTATTTTCAGACTAATCCATTTATGAAAAGGGAGTACTTGTTCTCAAAAATATGAAAATTACTTGCAAAAAGTGCAGATCCGGATGAGACGGCTCTTCACGAGCTGGCTCATCTTGATCTACACTGTTTGCCAATACCACTATACAGGCCTGTAGTGTTGAAAGGGTTAAGAGAGTTTGAGGTAATGAGTGTAGACCGTATCGCAATTATGGCCTGTATGGATGAAGTTGTTAAGTACCCAATTTTGAGTATTTTCATTGGCATTTGAGTAAATAGCAAGAATTGCTAAAGGAATAATCTCCGAAACTGTTGACAATTTTACATCAATTCAATGCTATCATCCACATACTTAACATTGCAGTAGATTTCATTTTCCTCTCGCAGAATTTCTTAACATTTCAAACATGCATTACTCTTCTGTCCTGTACCATTCTGTGACAATTCCACAAACCTTTGACCCCGATATTTCAGTCCCCTATTCCAAGACTTAACCCTTACACAGCTATCTTAATTTTTTGTCGTCTGCTGTTTATTTTCTATTTTTATCAGCAAAAACATGCTTTGACAGCACTTTAGAATACTTTACAACCTGCTTTGGCAGCACTTCAGAATCATTTCCACTCTCAAAACATGTTTTTATTGAGAAATAAGGCAAGATATAAAAGCAACAGCAGACGACAATTGTTGTGTGTAGTGGTCTAAGGGTTAATGCGTTTTTAATATTTTCATAAATTTATGTAAATTTCTTTTGAATCAAATCCGTGTTTCCTAGACTTGCCTGATAAACTTAATGTTGAAAGACTATAACCTGGTATTCTCTATTTATAGGAGATGACCTATTTACATACTGATACTGGCCTGGTATTCTCTATATATAGGAAATGACCTATTTACATACTGATACTGGCCTGGTGTTCTCTATATATATGAGATGGCATATTTACATACTGATACTGGCCTGGTGTTCTCTATATATAGGAGATGGCATATTTACATACTGATACTGGCCTGGTGTTCTCTATATATAGGAGATGGCATATTTACATACTGATACTGGCCTGGTGTTCTCTATATATAGGAGATGGCATATTTACATACTGATACTGGCCTGGTATTCTCTATATATAGGAGATGACCTATTTACATACTGATACTGGCCTGGTGTTCTCTATATATATGAGATGGCATATTTACATACTGATACTGGCCTGGTGTTCTCTATATATATGAGATGACCTATTTACATACTGATACTGGCCTGGTGTTCTCTATATATATGAGATGGCATATTTACATACTGATACTGGCCTGGTGTTCTCTATATATATGAGATGGCATATTTACATACTGATACTGGCCTGGTGTTCTCTATATATGAGATGACCTATTTACATACTGATACTGGCCTGGTGTTCTCTATATATATGAGATGACCTATTTACATACTGATACTGGCCTGGTGTTCTATATATATGAGATGGCATATTTACATACTGATACTGGCCTGGTGTTCTATATATATGAGATGACCTATTTACATACTGATACTGGCCTGGTGTTCTATATATATGAGATGACCTATTTACATACTGATACTGGCCTGGTGTTCTCTATATATGAGATGACCTATTTACATACTGATACTGGCCTGGTGTTCTATATATATGAGATGGCATATTTACATACTGATACTGGCCTGGTGTTCTATATATATGAGATGGCATATTTACATACTGATACTGGCCTGGTGTTCTCTATATATAGGAGATGGCCTATTTACACACTGATACTGGCCTGGTGTTCTCTATATATAGGAGATGGCCTATTTACATACTGATACTGGCCTGGTGTTCTCTATATATAGGAGATGGCCTATTTGCATACTGATACTGGCCTGGTGTTCTCTATATATATGAGATGGCCTATTTGCATACTGATACTGGCCTGGTGTTCTCTATACATAGGAGATGGCCTATTAACATACTGATACTGGCCTGGTGTTCTCTATACATAGGAGATGGCCTATTTACATACTGATACTGGCCTGGTGTTCTCTATACATAGGAGATGGCCTATTTACATACTGATACTGGCCTGGTGTTCTCTATACATAGGAGATGGCCTGGCCTGGTGTTCTCTATACATAGGAGATGGCCTATTAACATACTGATACTGGCCTGGTGTTCTATATAGGATATGGCCTATTTACATGGGCTGATACTGGTGTTGTTCTATACATAGGAGATGGCTATTTTGAAATACTGATGCCTGGAGGGTGTTCTCTATATAGGAGATGGCCTATTAACATACTGATACTGGCCTGGTGTTCTCTATATATGGAGATGGCCTATATACTACTGATATGGCCTGGTGTTCTCTATATAGGAGATGACCTATTACATACTGATACTGGCAGGTGTTCTCTATATATAGGAGATGGCCTATTTACATACTGATACTGGCCTGGTGTTCTCTATACATAGGAGATGGCCTATTTACATACTGATACTGGCCTGGTGTTCTCTTAGTTATAGGAGATGGCATATTTATACATACTGATACTGGCCTGGTGTTCTCTATATAGGAGATGGCCTATTACATACTGATACTGGCTGGTGTTCTTATATATAGGAGATGGCTATTGGCATACTGATATGGCTGGTGTTCTCTATCTATAGGAGATGGCATATTTACATACTGATACTGGCCTGGTGTTCTCTATATATAGGAGATGGCCTATTTACATACTGATACTGGCCTGGTGTTCTCTATATAGGAGATGGCTATTACATACTGATACTGGCCTGGTGTTCTCTATATATATGAGATGGCCTATTTACATACTGATATTGGCCTGGTGTTCTCTATATATAGGTGATGGCTATTTACATACTGAACTGGCTGGGGTCTCTATCATGAGATGGCCTATTTAACATACTGGATGGCCTTGGTGTCTATATATAGAGATGGCCTATTTACAACTGATTTGGCCTGTTCTCTATAGGAGATGGACCTATTTACATACTGATACTGGCCTGGTGTTCTCTATGTATAGGAGATGACCTATTTACATACTGATACTGGCCTGGTGTTCTCATATATTAGGTGATGGCCTATTAACATACTGTACTGGCCTGGTGTTCTCTATATAGGAGATGGCCTATTTACATACTGATACTGGCCTGGTGTTCTCTATATATAGGAGATGGCCTATTTACATACTGATACTGGCCTGGTGTTCTCTATATATAGGAGATGGCCTATTTACATACTGATACTGGCCTGGTGTTCTCTATATATAGGAGATGGCCTATTTACATACTGATACTGGCCTGGTGTTCTCTATATATAGGAGATGGCCTATTTACATACTGATACTGGCCTGGTGTTCTCTATATATATGAGATGGCCTATTTACATACTGATATTGGCCTGGTGTTCTCTATATATAGGAGATGGCCTATTTACATACTGACACCAGCCTGGTGTTCTATATATATAGGAGATGGCCTATTTGTATACTGACACTATAGGAGACGGCCTACTGACACTAGCCTGGTGTTCTCTATACTAGTATTTATCCCGTCAACACAGTGCGTATGTGCCGTGAAACACGGTACCGTGAAACATTTGTGATATCCTGTCAATTTATCCTGGTGTTCTCTACGTGTAGGAGATGGCGAACAAATATCCGTTTGCTGGTCTGACGAAGGATGGCATGTACAGACAGGTTAAGGAATTCAAGTCTCTCCTTGAGGAGATAGTACAGACGGACGACTACATACGGCAGATGGGAGATATTCGTCAGCTTGTGAAGTTGGTCTTTTACAATGATGGTATGTACAGCCGAGCTCTAGATAAGTCACATGTATTACTGTTGCACGGAGAAATACGGCTTATGGGATTTGTGACCAATGTAACTCCTGATCAAATAGCACAATAGCACAATAGCACAATAGCACACTGTTGTAGCCTGATAACCATCTATACTGTTTCTTAGAAGCATGACGGGTGTTTTGTTGATGAAATTGCAAACAGTGCAGATCCTGATAAAACTGTGCGGATGCGGATAAAAAAAAGGCCTGGTATTCTGTATATATACTCCAGGGATTCCGCTGGGGAAAATAAAAAAATCGCCACTTCAAAAAAGAAATTGAATTATTACTCGCAACATCTCAGCTCTGAAACGGTAGGAATTGCTACGAGTTTCCTAGCCTTGCTCGATAAACTTGGGATTATGTCATCCATATGTCATCATTATGTCATCCATATAACACCTCATAGACATAATGATGATTTTATCATTCGCTTTTCCAGATGACCAGAACGAGTTGTTGCGCACGTTACGACAACAAGCGGGCCTTGATCAAGATCACCCACTAGATCTGCTCCATTAGTCCATGTGACACCAGCTACATGTCCTTTTTGTTCCATGTAATATCCACCGATAAAAAACAATTGGCAAATTTTAGGGCTGGTTTAAGGGGGCATGTGTCGTGTATGCCCTCGCCTGGAACGTGCATAGAAACTGCTTCATTCTGATGGCAAATTTGGAGAAATCAAATTTGGAGAAATAGTCAGAAAACATTTATAATCATGGGTGCTGGTGTTGATTGTAAAGTGTCTTAGCTTGTATGTCAATCTCATGCTTAAAACTACTGTCTGTTTCATGAAAGCTGTCCAAGTTTTACAGCCATATAAACAATGCAAAAACAATTTTTTTTTATAATATTAAATAAAAACAAAATTTAAGAATAAGCATTCATTTTATTTTCGTGAAATTTGGTCCAATATTCATTTTATTGCAAAAAAACAATTTGCCATGTTAAATCTCCATAGACATTCACAGAGTGAAGATGTCTATGGGGAAATTTTTTGAATTTCAAAAATACTGAACCGATTTTCAAAATTTAACTTTTGTTTTCTAAGTTACATCATTTCCAAGCTATCTAGCTAGGTTTCGGAGTCAATTTTTTGTTTTTTTACTCCTCCCACAGCTCCTCCACCTCTTTTTCCCCCATGTTAAATTCCCATAGACAAATCAATTTTTCGTAATAAAATCAATATTTGCCCATATTTCACAAAATAAAAAGAAGGCTCATTCTTAAATTTTGATAAAATTTAATATTATCTAAAAAAATATTGTTTTTGCATTGTTTATATGGCTGTAAAATTTGGGCACCTTTCGTGAAACATACAGTAAGTAGTTTGTTTGGTGAGGACTTGGATCTCTGTCATCAGACTGTGTATATGTATGGAATGATCTCACATCATTGCTGAATTAAATTACATTCAGCAGGCAGTGAGCACATAGTATTTTTTGTACTGTATATTCATTTGTATGACAAGTCGAGGCGTTGCAGCTGGGGTCGCGGCCCCAATATATTGACACCATGGCCCCAGTATTTTGGCGTGGTGGCCCCAATATTTTGGCAAGCTGGGTGAAGGTTGTGTGGCCCTAGTATTGTGAACACCCACCCCAACACCTAGTTTTGTCTTTAGCCTTCAAATATTGTTCTCCAAATCATGAAATGTTGTATGTGGAGACGGGGGAGATCAATCACCTGTGGTTTGATGTTTGAATTTTTTGTTTGATAATTTTGTAACAGTAAATGGATTTGTATGTAATAAATTATTATTAAAACAGTGTACATGTACATGTATATGTACCCCATTTTCAAAATACATTGGGGGTACATATAGTCGCCACCCTGTCTATCTGTTCGTGGCCGAGATTTTTCGGCTAGTCCTACTATCCTGTGCCCAAGGTCAAATAACTTTTTACCCTTAGACCGCTACACACAACAATTTAACCCTTAGACTGCTACACACAACAATTTAACCCTTAGACTGCTACACACAACAATAATTTAAACCCTTAGACTGCTACACACAACAATTTAACCCTTAGACTGCTACACACAACAATTTAACCCTTAGACCGCTACACACAACAATTTAACCCTTAGACCGCTACACACAACAATTTAACCCTTAGACTGCTACACACAACAATTTAACCCTTAGACTGCTACACACAACAATTTAACCCTTAGACTGCTACACACAACAATTTAACCCTTAGACCGCTACACACAACAATTTAACCCTTAGACCGCTACACACAACAATTGTCGTCTGCTGTTGCTTTTATATCTTGCCTTATTTCTCAATAAAAACATGGTTTGACAGCACTTCAGAATAATTTCCAATGGAATAAATTAATTCCAAATATAAAATAAACAGCAGACAACAACAAATTAAGATAGCGGTGTAAGGATTAATAATTAATATTTTGGAAAATTTTCGTTCAGTTGTTTGTTTGTTGTTCAAACATCCATCCATTAGTGTTACTGATGTTTTGTTCTGTGTTTATTGCAATTATTGACTTCTCACAAAATACAGATGTTTACATCTGGGGCCCGTTTCACTAAACTTCTTACCACTAAAATGTTCGTAAGTGCAAATTTGGAATCGTCTGGAATTTCAATTGATGGATTTACATTTATTGAGCATAGGCTGCATATGCAGCCTATGCTCAATAAATGTAAATCCAATACTTGTTTACAAGAAAACATTGTTAATGTGAAATTTACAGACTATCATAAGTTTGCAATTACAAACATTTTAGTAATTAAATGTACATTGAATGCTTGAAATCTCTGGAACGATGTCAAGGTTCTGTGATGTGCCAGTTACTGTTTTATATAACTATGAATACTTACTTACTTTATTCATTATTTCTGTTTTATATAACTATGAATACTTACTTACTTTATTCATTATTTCTGTTTTATATAACTATGAATACTTACTTACTTTATTAATTATTTCTGTTTTATATAACTACGAATACTTACTTACTTTATTCATTATTTCTGTTTTATATAACTATGAATACTTACTTACTTTATTCATTATTTCTGTTTTATATAACATATGAATACTTACTTACTTTATTAATTATTTCTGTTTTATATAACTATGAATACTTACTTACTTTATTAATTATTTCTGTTTTATATAACTATAAATACTTACTTACTTTATTCATTATTTCTGTTTTATATAACTATGAATACTTACTTACTTTATTCATTATTTCTGTTTTATATAACTATGAATACTTACTTACTTTATTCATTATTTCTGTTTTATATAACTATGAATACTTACTTACTTTATTAATTATTTCTGTTTGCTTTATATGTGTCTGTGATTTGAGAAATGGTATAATGTACATGTGGCTGTGACAACATGTGTTTGAACACATGGTCAGTATGTTGGTGTTGTATGTGGAATTTTTGTGGATTTTGGGTAGATTTGGGTTGGTTTCGTTGGTTTTGCATTACATAGTTTTGAGCAACTACTAATGCTCAATCATTACACATGACATGTCAGTTATCTACACATTCACCGTTCCAAACCTTCCGGCCCCTTTATACTGTCAAGACTCGAGGAATGAAACCTTTCCCATTATTTTGCCAATAAAATTTCCAAGATGCGTTGCTTTCAGATCAATTATATCATCTATTTTCAACCATAAACTCCAAATTCGGGATGTATCGATTCAGGAGACATATATCAATCTACTGATGTTGATAGCATACGTGAACTGCATTTATCTGTTCCTACATTTAAGATATTAAAATTCATACCAGTGCATGATTTTCTAACGAGCCCTCCGAGCGGAGATACACGCGTGGCACGCCATTTGTTTGGATAGCCTTTTTTTCCCACAATGTGTCAAAATCTACTACGACATCCCACTGTTACGCTATTATTAGATGACACATGTGTGTCAGCCAATGAACGTCACGATGTAAAGAGTTTAAATGTCTATATAAGGATGTGTAAACAAATTCTCCACTTAAAAAGCTCGCTAATCTATCCGAGAATATTTGACGATTGCCAGAAAATATATAAATGTTTGACTTTCATTGGCGGTTAAGATCAAATACATGAATCTCAACAAACAGTTTGCGACCGTTTTCTTTGTTATCGGTTAACAAATAATGGTTTTATTGTTTAAAAACATGCGCAGGTAGAATCTCTGTTTCACACATTTCACATTTGTACTTCTAGTTAAGCGTGTACATGTAATTTGCAGGAGATGACGTAAATTGTATGTTGGTAACAATGCGCCCAAACCACCAGATGTACCGAGATAACCCATAAAACACCGAAATATGAACCGTTCTTCAATAACCTGTGGCTGTGACTGGAGAAATTTGGCTTATAGCTTTTGCGACCAGTGTAGATCCAGATCAGCCTGTGCATCCGCACAGTCTGATCAGAATCTGCACTGTTCAACAGTGCATGCTGCTAATAAGCAATATAATCATTATCAGGCTACAGGAGTGTGTTATTTGATCAGGAGCTACATGACTGGTCACAAATCCCATAAGCCCAATTTCTCCAGTCACACATATATGTATATTTTGTTGTTGTGTATTGTTGTTATATTCCAAGCAAGAAGTATAGTGTCTTGCAAATGCGAGGTTAAGAAACTCATTGTAGGGATTTCAATGGCCAGCGAATTCAAAGCCATGAAACCGAAATGTGCCCCATTTTTGGGGCTATATCTACAGACAAGACAATGCTGTTGTTTTTATTTTGTGCAATGTTATCAAATATTGATTTTATTATTAACTCTTACACCGCTATCTTAATTTTTTGTCGTCTGCTGTTTATTTTCTATTTTCCATTTTTATCATCAAATACATGCTTTGACAACATGCTATGGGATTTTATTATGGGGAAAAATAAGGTGGTTGATGTGTGCTGACAGGAAAACTCGCAGAAATTGGTTAATTCATTTCTGTGAAATAAGAATACGGCTTGCTTACCAATTACAATACCAAAATCTGCTACGGAATGCCTATTATTACACATTTAGTTATCTTCGTTTTCATGACATTTTTTATGTCCCACCACGATAGTGGAGGGGGAATTTAGTGTTACCCTTGTCCGTCCGTCCCGTCCGTCCGTCCGTCCATCCGTCACGAAACTTTAACACTCGGGTAAATGTCTCATAATTTCTTCATCCTTCAACCGATCTGCTTCATATTTCATATACACATTGCTCTAATGGTCCTCTACCGCCCTGTGCCAAATCCACGTTCGTCCTGCCCCCGCCAAGCCCAGGGTCAAGGTCACATACTTGGTGCTTCAAAAACTTTAACCCTCGGGTAAATATCTTATAATTTCTGTTCCCTTTCACGGATCAGCTTCATACTTCATATACGCATTGCTCTAATGGTCCTCTATTGTCCTGTGCCAAATCCACGTTCATCCTTCCCCTGCCAAGCCCAGGGTCAAGGTCACATACTTAGTGCTTCAAAAACTTTAATGCTCAGTTAAATATCTTATAATTTCTGTTTTCTTTCACGGATCAGCTTCATACTTCATATACGCATTGCTCTAATGGTCCTTTACTGCCTTGTGCCAAATCTACATTTGTCCTGCCCCCGCCAAGCCCAGGGTCAAGGTCACATACTTGGTGCTTCAAAAACTTTAACGCTCGGGTAAATATCTTATAATTTCTGTTTCCTTCCACGGATCAGCTTCATACTTCATATACGTATTGAGCTAATGGTCCTCTACTGTCCTGTGCCAAATCCACGTTCGTCCTACCCCCGCCGACCCAGGGTCAAGGTCACATACATAGTGCTTTAACACCTCAGGTAAATATCTTATAATTTCTGTTTTCTTTCACGGATCAGCTTCATACTTCATATACGCATTGCTCTAATGGTCCTCTACTGCCCTGTGCCAAATCCACGTTCGTCCTGATCCTGCCAAGCCCAGTGTCAAGGTCACATACTTAGTGCTACAAAAACTTTAACGCTCGGGTAAATATCTTATAATTTCTATTTTCTATCATGGATCAGCTACATATTTCATATACGCATTGCTCTAATGGTCCTCTACCGCCCTGTGCCATATCCACGTTCGTCCTTCCCCCGCCAAGCCCAGGGTCAAGGTCACATACTTGGTGCTTCAAAAACTTTTAACGCTCGGGTAAATATCTTATAATTTCTGTTCCCTTTCATCGATCAGCTTCATATACGCATTGCTCTAATGGTCCTCTACTGCCCTGTGCCAAATCCACGTTCGTCCTGCCCCTGCCAAGCCCAGGGTCAAGGTCACATACTTGGCACTTCAAAAACTTTAACGCTCCGGTAAAAAAAAATTTTACTTGGAATTTGGCCTCATTTATTATCAAAGCGATATGTGGGGCATCCGTGTTTTATGAACACATTTTCTAGTTTTTATTTATGTGGCTTTTTTTATTGCAGTACCAGTGATACTGTGTTTACTCCACACGTTCTGGTACAGGGACGTGGATGCATGGATCACTTCACAATCACACACGATGTACAATGTTAAACACAATAGTATATGATTGAACACTTGAGTTGTGAAATTTACTACTCGGCATGCATATGTTGTCTATGCCACCTGTGTGTGGCTCAAGATTATTTGATTCTCAATACAGGTTCTGTTCTGTTCTGTTCTGTTCTGCTTTGTTGTGTTGTTTCTTGTATTTGTACAGCTGTAAATAATTGAGGGAACAAGGGAGATTAATAATCTTTAACCCTTACACCGCTATCTTAATTTTTTATTGTCTGCTATTTATTTTATATTTTCCATTTTTATCGTCAAAAACATGCTTTGACAGCACTTTAGAATAATTTACAACATGCTTTGACAGCACTTCAGAATCATTTCCATTGGAAATGATTATGAACTGCTGTCAAACCATGTTTTTATTGAGAAATAAGACCATATATAAAAACAACAGTCGACGACTATTGTTGTGTGTAGCGGTCTAAGGGGTTAATGTTGACCCTTTCACCACTAAATAACTGAAATGGACTGTTTCTCTGAACAATATGAAAATATAATTGCAAAACAGTGCAGATCATGGTGAAAGGGTTAATAATTGTTCAGAGCTCCAGATAAGGCGCATATTTTATACATTTATTTTAACTTTAAAAAGTGTGCATACAATTTGAAAATACTGATTTTGGGATGTTACCCCAATGCAGCAGGTTAAATGCGGGATCGAACCCGTTGGCCCAACCTTAAATGACATTGGTTGTTGATAGGCCGTTAAACACCAATCAATCAATCAAATCATCCCATTTAAGCCAGTCACAGCCACATATAGTGGGTAAATGGTAAATAGGTGCACACGGGGGTATTCTATAAGCCCTCGCTTACTGTCAAATCCAGTTTATATTGGAATTACATGTACATGTGCTAATTTCAGTCCATTTGAACACTGAAATTATCACATGTAATTCCAAAATAAACTGGATATATTTCAGTGATCCATTGGGTGGGTGGTGGTCGGGTGAACGAGACAGCGTAAATTAACGGTAGTGGTTCCTCCTCATAGGAATCAATATTTACCTGGTTTGGCCCTCCGGTACGTTTTTATCTTTGGCTCTTTTGTTACCTGAGAGTTGAATTTGGTTATTTCCCATTGTAAAAGGAGTAAGATTATTACTGATCCTACTGCTTTTGGGAGGGGCCAAGTGATTCTGGTGTGGCGAGGACCTGGCATCAGATCATGATTATTCTGATTTCAGGGCTGAATATATAGTTTTGTTATTGTAAATATTCAGTTCTGATTTTGGGATTTCCCCCCCCCCCCCCACCCCCCCCCCCCCCATTTGTACATGTACTTGAAAATGTACATGTACTTGTACAGGCAATATATGGGATTTAGTACTAAACCCATTGACCCGGCCTTAAATGACCTTAGCTGTTGATAGGCCGTTACACCCCAACAAACAAACAAACAGTGATCCATTGGTAAAAGTGAAATACACATTGAATCTGTAATCAGGGAGTACAATACTGTTTAGACACACAGCTTATTTGGAGCTCTCATTGTTTAACCCATTAAAGATGGGATACAATTACATGTATAGTAGTATCAAACATTTATATATTTCATGTCAAAAGTGTATGTTCTTACCATTCATTTGAACCGTCACGTCTCGATGAGACGGTTCAAATGAGTGGTAACAACATATACCTTTATGGAGAAATAAACAAAATGAGATGTTTTTCAACAAAAATGATTGTATCCTTAAACTGAAATGGGTTAAAATAATCAAGATTTTATTATTTTATTTGAGCCTTACTAATCTAATTATCTTGTTTACATGCTTCACAATTGTATATTTATCATTGCCCTGTATGTAGTCAAAATATAGAAAATACCAAGCTAGTGTCAAGGTTAGGAAAGACGTATATAGGCATTCTGATATGCATAGCAACGAATATTGTTTGGTTGTTGCTATGGCTGGTTGGGAGCACGTGATGGGTAATTTCACGATCAGGATTCTTCCTTACCGGAATCCCGACTGGAGACCTGTAGCCTATTTCACCAACATTGCAAAGTATACTTATCTAGCAAAGTATACTTTGAGGAGAAATTTTCAATTTAAGGATAAATTTATGCATTTTGGCTGTGATAATGTAATAAATTCAGTACAATAATTCTGCATACTTTTAATCTTCAAATGTGTGCAGTCGTTAGTTCTATATGAAATAATGTATTTTAGGATAAATAAATGATTACTACCTCAAAGTATACTTTGCTAGAAAAGTATACTTTGCCATGTTGGTGAAATCGGCTACAGGTTTTGCCCTCACATACGTTTTTGGCATTCTTGTATTTGAGAGTTGAATCTGGCTATACCCCTTATATGAGTAATATGATTATTCCTAATACTATTTGTATTACTTTTAGGGGCAGGGGCCAAGTGACTTTGGTGTGGTATGGACCTGGCAGCATGTCAGGTTATTCTAATTTCAGGGCCAAATATCTGATTTTGGGATATTCCCCCCAATGCAGCAGGTTAAATACGGGATTGAACCTGTTGGCCCAGGCTTAAATTACTTAAACTGTTGATAGGCTGATAAACACCAGTAAATCAATCAATCAATTGGTTGTTTCTATACCCGAAAACAATCTTTTTGTTCAACTCTTTGCATGCTAGCGGCGAAAATATCCGCCAAACGAATTAGGAGTATATGTTTTATTTCTCTCTATAAATATGTCTTGAAATTTCATTAGAACTGTGTCCTCCGGACACAATTCTAATGAAATTGCAAGACATATTCATGACATTTATAAGGAGAAATAAAAGAAAATATAATGAATTGTCATCTGCTATTTTTGAACTATTTATAGCCCACAAATTTCCTAGCATGCAAAGAGTTAATAAATTCCTGGCTCCCAACTATTTAAATGCCTGTCATTTCTTTCAATGCATGTTGTGTAATTTTCTCAGCACATGTCGGGCCGTTTACACATAGTTTTTGTCTTTTTAATCAGAAAACTATGTTTTCGTTGGTTTAAATGTGACATGTTTAAACCAACGAAAACATTGTTTTCTAATAAAAAAAACCAGAAAACAATGTGTAAACAATAGACAATAATTTGTTTGTTTGAAGCAGATATGTATGTTTGCCATAGCTTGATGACATTATCGAAGAGCATATTATACATGACCAACCATGACAAAAATTGGGGGTATTGATGTGACATTTGTTTGTTCTGGATTATATGGCGAGATCCATTTTTACCTGAAATAGATAATAGTAATTAGGCGTATTAATCTGGTTTCCATTGATCTATTATCGATTTGTGGGAAGTTCCGGATAATGTTTATGAATAAATGGACGTCACATTTGAATCAAAAACAGCGTTTACTCCAGTGTTGTGATGTAATTATTGTATAGCAATGTTTTCCAGAAAACATCAGAGTTAAATGAATGCTCATTTCAGAAAATTAGGTCAGATGAATGTAGAGATGATGCATCTTACAATTAACCCTTTCAACACCAAGTAACTTAATAGGATGTTCCATGCCAATGTTTCACGCTATTTCATTTGTTCATTCAAATTATCCCATTCTTCTAAAAGGGAAAAAGGTAATCTGTACGACGTTTAAAATTATTAACAAACAGTGGAGATCCTGATGAGACGGCTCGTTACGAGCCGGCTCATCTGGATCTGCACTGTTTGCAAACATTGTCTCTATAGAGGTCTGTGGTGTTGAAAGGGTTAATGATATTATTAGTAACACACATAGTATTCCTTTCCATGGCTGAAAACATGAGTCAATCCGAAACTTCTGATGATCCATTACTTTTTAACCCTTTCAACCCTAAATGACTGGAATGGACTGTGATATTTTAATTTTCAGACCAATCCAATCGTCACAAAATGATTTCAGACTAGTCAATTTCTGAAAAGGCGATGTTTTTTTTCTTCTTAAAAATATGAAAAAAGTGCAGATGCTGAGGAGATGGCTCGTTGCCAGCTGGCTCATCTGGATCTACACTGTTTGCAAACATAGCTAAAAGAGGTCTGTAGTGTTGAAAGGTTTATACAAGTTGACAATTGACAAATTACACTAGCGACGGCGTAAATTAACGGTAGTGATTCCTCCTGATAGGAATCGCGATTTGCCTGGTTTGGCCCTTGGGTATGTTTTTTTATCTTTGGCTCTTTTGTTACCTGGGAGTGAAATTGGGTTATTGCCCATTATAAAAGTAGTAAGATTATTACTGATCCTACTGCTGTTGGGAGGGGCCCAAGTGATTCTGGTGTGGCGAGGACCTGGCATCAGATCAGGATTATTCTGATTTCAGGGCTGAATATATAGTTTCTTATTGTAAATATTCAGTTCTGATTTTGGGATTTTCCCCCCATTTGTACTGGTAATATATGAGATTTAGTACTAAATCATTGACCCGGCCTTAAATGACCTTACATGTAGCTGTTGATAGGCCGCTAAACCCCAACAAACAAACACTAGCATGGTACACCACAGTGAAACCTCTCTAAACTGGACACCCAAGAAAACATCAGCGTAACATGGTTTTGATGGGTTTCACTGTCATTTGTGGCTGTCCATGGGGAAATGGGGCTTCTGGGTTTTGCGAACAGTGTAGATCCAGATCAACCTGTGCATCCGCACAGTCTGATCAGGATCTGCACCCTTCACCATTCCATCAACAAAAATACACCCGTCATGCTTCTAATAAGCAATATAGATCGTTATCAGGCTACAGGTGTGTGCTATTTTATCAGGAGCTATACTGATCACAAATCCCATAAGCCCCATTTCTCTAGTCACAGCCACATTTATCTGTGATGATACTGTCTGAATATGATTACAACGGCAATGATATTGACATGCAATTGTATTTACCTGTAATCAGGGTTCCCACTCTTTTGGGAAGACCAAATTCTATGACCTTTCCATGACTTTCAAGGACCTGTTTTCGAAATTCAAAGACCCATATTTGCATGGCTGATGCTGATGAAACGGAGCCTGGAATACACTTGTGTTGCGGAGAGAAGTTACTTCTCTCCCCAACACAAGTGTATTCCAGGCTCGACACCGTTTCATGTAGTACTTCAATTCTGAATTTATAAAATCCCGATTTGGTGCCAGGTGCCCTTACCACATCAAATCGTTTGGCTCGAAATCACGAAATTGCACTAAACTTTGCTCAACAACACCAATAATTGGACTGGAATCCAAATTCCATGACTTTCAATGACCTTTTCAGAAAAAGAGGCAAATTCCATGACTTTCCAGGCCTGGAATCAATTTTTCCAAATTCCATGACTTTCCAGGAATTTAAGGACCAGTGGGAACCCTGTGTAATATGTTTATAAAATAGTGTTTACTGGGACGATTCAAAAGAACTCCCAACTATCATCCCAACCATCATGTGATATTGGTAGCATACTGTATTTATTGTAATAAACGCCCCCGGGGCTATGCAATTCGTGGGGATCAAAACGTTGAAAATTATCAAAATATGTTATTTTCACGTACAAAAGCCATGTTTTAAATTGCTTTTGTATTTGAAAATAACATATTTAGAATGCAAATATGGGAGGGTGGCTACTATTACGGAGGGGGCTTCTATTATAATAAATATGGTACCCGTTTTAACATTCCATGCATCTGTCCATATTTATTCAGGACACATATTCATGAATATTCAGAAATGACTAGAATTTCCTGTTATTACAATTACACTTCGTCTTGATCGACCATTTTGTCCCTTAAATTCTAGAGGCGATTGACAACCCTGACTGTAACAGCCTCATGAATATTCTGATACTATCTGTACAGCCTTGTGAATATTCAGTGACTACACCCTCATGCATATTCAGAAACTACATCTTTATGAATAGTCAGTGACTACGGTACATCCTCATGAATATTCAGAAACTACATCTTTATGAATATTCAGTGACTACGGTACATCCTCACTCATGAATATTCAGAAACTACATCTTTATGAATATTCAGTGACTACGGTACATCCTCATGAATATTCAGAAACTACATTGAATATTCAGTGACTACGGTACACCCTCATGAATATTCAGAAACTACAACTTTATGAATATTCAGTGACTACGGTACACCCTCATGAATATTCAGGAACTACATCTTTATGAATAGTCAGTGACTACGGTACATCCTCATGAATATTCAGAAACTACATCTTTATGAATATTCAGTGACTACGGTACATCCTCATGAATATTCAGAAACTACATCTTGATGAATATTCAGTGACTACGGTACACCCTCATGAATATTCAGAAACTACATCTTTATGAATATTCAGTGACTACGGTGCATCCTCATGAATATTAAGAGACTACATCTACATGAATATTCTGACTGTTATGTCAAACAGACCATGGTTAGTTGTATGCCATTGCTCTGATGGAAATGCTGAATTATTTCTTGTCGTCTGCAGTTTCTTTTTTTATTTTCCATTTTTCTCATCAAAAACATGGTTTGACAGTACTTTAGAATCATTTCCAATGAAAATGATTCTAAAGTGCTCTCAAACCATGGTTTTATTGAAAAAGAAGACAAAATATAAAACAACAGCAGACGACAATTTTTGTTGCCCACATTCCAAGACTTCACTGTTATCATGATGTTTACAAGTTTCTGAGAAATCTCGTGGTTTTTACTTTCTGAGAAATCTCATAGTTTTTGGTTGTCACTGATACATAGGCCTCATACAGAACATCATTCTCAAATAAATATTCAACCAGTAATGATCTTTTATTGTTTATGTCCATAAATAAGCAAATTAAACCTGTACTCCCACATCCCATGTTGTAATATAGGGAGACATAATTTGTTCGTCCATTCGGACAAAATAAACTTTCATTTACATGTACCATGAGTGCATTACCAGATGTGTTAATTGGCATTATTATACTTTATACAATGATCATACTTTATGTCAATAAAAAAATTATTCAGGCGACATATTTAATTGATATGAATAATTTAAAATTTTCCCTTATTCTTCATCTAAATTGCTTGGCCCTAAATGATACTCTTTTGTGTTGATGGGCCGTTCAGCACCATTCCATTCCATTAAAATTGTCCTACCTCATTTGCATATCAAAATAACCCGATACAACCGAGCATCTCTCTCAGTAATTTGATAGTAAAGGTACATGCCCACTCAGTAGGCACAACATTGTCTTTATAGGAATTAAATAAGTGTATAATTGTGTCACTATTCCACCAGTTATAAAAATTACAAGTGCCCGCTATTACGGGGCGCCAAGTGGGACATGGCTCAATTTTGTCAACAAAATTCATTTCTGTACCATACTTCCCTGTTATATGTTGCTATATAGCTTCTATTGGGGCTACCCATTCCGAATACAATTTATTGACCCGCACTTACACCTGTCCCATCCCATAATCGACCGCACATGCGCGCACGGGGGACTTCCTCTTTGCGTCGGACGGCTGGCGTGAAAGTATCCTTTTTGGTGCTCATTTTCGTTTGGCTGTTTTATATACTCTATTCATGGTTATTGTCCGTAAGTAGGCAATATCTTCTGTAATAGAGTGGGGGCTATTCATTTCTATAAGTTGCTAGTCGAAAATATTTCTATAAGTTGCTAGTCGAAAATATTTCATTTTGAAAGTATTTCGATTTTTTTTTCTTGGTGTGGCCACAGGGCGCGAACTTCGCGATCTTCCTCTTGTCGGACGTTCCTATTGTCGACAAAGAATTTTTTATTTTTTTTTCGACTTTGTCTAGTTCGATATTTGAATAGGTTTTCCGTACCACGTTCACTAATGGGCTAAGGGAAACGTAAACCCAGTTCGGGTCAGGAAATTTGGTGTTGGTCACAAAACGGGAACTTGTGATTCTCATGAGATAATTTGTTTCCGTTGTTGCTAGAGACATAACGGTTGCTTTAAATGAGAAACCGGGTTGTGTCTCAGGCCTTGGGGGCCTCTATGGAGGGAGGGGCCTGACCATTAGGTACTATCAGGGTAAGTATCAGGGTAAGTATCAATAAGTGAGATTCAGAAACTACAGTGGTTTCTGAGTCTGAGCCAAGTCCGAGTCCAAATAGTGGCTGGGCAGGGTGTTCTCGTATGACTGAGACATCCAACGTCGCTAGTTCTGCTCTGGTGGTCCGCTACCCACTGAGTAAGAAACACCGGACGCCAGTCCTGTGTTCGGCAAGATTCAGAAAACTAAAGACTGTTTCTGAGTCTATGCCAAGTCCGAGTCCGAATAGTGGCAGGGTGTCTCTTATGACTGAGGCATCCAACGTCGCTAGTTCTCCGCTCTGGGTGGTCCGCTAACACTCGAGTAAGGACACCGAGACACCGGACAACCAGGGACACCGGACACCGGACACCTGTCGGTGTCGGCAAGATCAGAAACAAAACTAAAGACTGTTTCTGAGTCTAGCCAAGTCCGAGTCCGAATAGTGGCAGGGTATCTCTTATGACTGAGACATCCAACGTCGCTAGTTCTGCTCTGGGTGGTCCGCTACCCACTGAATAAGAACACCGGACGCCAGTCTGTGTTCGGCAAGATTCAGAAACTAAAGACTGTTCCGGACACCGGACACCGGACACCGGACACCGGACACCAGTTCTGCTCTGGGTTCTCTGGCTAACCACTGAGCAAGAACACAGGACACCAGTTAGGCTCTGGTTTATACTAACCGGCGTTTATAACCGCCAACCGCCGAGCACGAACACCGGACACCGGTTCTGCTATGGGTTATACGCTAACCACTGAGCAAGAACGCCGGACACTAGTTCTGCTCTGGGTTATTAGCTAACCACTGAGCACGAACACCGGACACGGGACAGGTAGATTCAAGGGGATAGGCGATGTGGGTAGTATACACGCAAATCCAATTGGGCGCGCCTCAGTGGAATGCAAGCGTATTCCTCCGGTCAACAGAGTGTCAAATGTAGCCACTGATAACGGCGACGCTGGTCTTGACCACGCCGTTTTCAGCGGAATATCTGTTCAATGTTATGGATATACAACAGTGTAACGGTATAGGACATTGGCCTGCCGAGTCAAGATGACGTCAGACAGGAAGACGCACAGACTTGTCGATCAGGACGGATAGATCCGGGTCTAGTAGCAAGAGAGCTAGGTATAGGTCAACTTCCAGTAGCTCGTCTACCAGGACGCGGGATTGTATATCCATGAAACACAAACGACGTTCTAGGTCGTGTCTAGGTACGATTATTGACGTCGTCATAGGCATAGGGGAAGGGACCTCCTTCGGGAAGCGTTCCTTCAGGCCACGAATCTGTTTGGAAACAGATGTTCGCATGTGACTGCTGCTGACGCTGCAGTAAGACAGAGTCGGCAGTCAGCGAGACTATCAGTGGTCTCTTTAGCCAAGCGGTTCGCTTATAGAAGCGCAACTCGGGCTGGAAAGGGGACATAAGCAAGCTTTAATATCCCCTTCTCCTAAACCAACGAGTGAGGTAACGGGTAGCTTTAAGCAACCCATAACACCTATACAGCCCCAATAGGGTGGGGCTCCCAGAGGGGCGCTACACGCATCAGAGATTGGCAATCTCCGAGCTTCTACAGCGTACGGTTTGTTGTACCAAGAGGCAGATCATTTCTAGATAGAGACGGCTCGATCGTTACGTCTGACTATTAGAGTCAACGATTGGGCAGTCTCCAGAGAACCACAGGAAGGTTATCTTCATATACCAATATGCCATGCGTCCAGAAACTTTATAAGCTTTCAGTCGCAATGCAGTTTTTATTCCTTACACTGTGATGTTACTTTTGCTATCAGGGTGTCTAAAAAGACCCTTTCTGACGTTCTATTTCTTAATGAAATAAAGAATCAACACTGTGGTCTCCACTTTAGCCTTATCCCCTAGTCTCCCCTGGTGACGCGTCACTTCCGGAGGCCATATCTGTCATTTTTATCGTATGAAAACATCTAATGGCTGCGCTTTTTTAGTGTCTGGTTTGTTTAGAGTTTTCTGAGTTTAATTAGATCCTTTCTTGATAAATTTATTTATCTAATTGTTCGCATAAGTTTGATTTATAACTACACGAGAGGGAATTTTCCTATCGTAGGTAGTTCGGTTGTAATTTGACATTTTGTTCGTGTCGGAAAGCGAGTTGTTATTTTCATAACGAACCGCCATTTTGAAAGAAGGCAATTGTTATTGACAAAAGCCGGTGAAGTTTGCATCGGTATTTTTGCCATAGTTTTGTGTATGGTCAAGAGTTATTCCATTCCAGGAAATTTCTGACAAGTTACGGAATATTTAGAATTTTTCTTTTCAGTGTCATCGCTTTTCGCGAGCGAGTTGTCAAATTTACTATAGTAGTAGTATATAAGAGTCACAATGATACCACCACACTCTGGGAGGCACCGGCTACGTGCGGTGCCCCCCACCAGATAGTGCTATAATTAATGACTCTTATATACTACTCAGATTTTCCTCCATTTTTATGAGAATATTTATGAGAATGGGAGTAATTTTAATTTTTCAAAACACGAAGGGGGGAGTAGGCATAATTTTAATTTTTCAAAACACAAAGGGGGGAGTAAGCATAATTTTTAAAAACACACCTACTGTTCGGCGGGTATGTATGAGAACATATTTTTCATCAACCGCGAGACCACATATTTATGACATGAGAAGATACACCCTATTAGAGATAAGAATCCCTATGTTATACTCAGTATATTACAGCAATCTGTCATACATTTATTACAAATAAAATATAAACTTACACCCTATTGAAGATAAAAATCTATTGGTTATACTCAGCAGTATAATGTCTACCATAAAGCAAATGAGAGAGCAAGCTAAGAGTTGGGGAATTTCCCTAAGAGGTTTGAGACTCAAGAAAGATATAGCAGATAGGATAAGTGACGCGCGAGCCGTCGTCTACGAGGAGAGGCTGCGACGTGCGGTTTTGACCGGACGACTGCCCGCTGACCCTGAAAAACGCTCCGAGAAATTGGAGAACGAGACGACGGCCAGTCTGCGCGCCACTGCTTACGCGCAGCGTGTAAAAGAAGATCCCAGCGCGCGTAGAAAACCACTATTCAAGGCGTACTACAATAAGATTTATCAAGGGTTGGTTGGGAGACCTCCTAAGAGTAGGAGAGATATCGCCAGAGCTTTGGTGGAGGAGGGTCCCAGGATTCTCGCCGAAGAAGCCGAAGTTAGGGAAAACTGTTGATAGGGGTAGGAGGAAGATAGTATGGACTTTCAAGAGGGGGGTAGATGGGGAGATCGCTAATCGCATAATGAATAAAATTCGTCCAGAGATGACCACGGCGTGTTATCTGAGGTATTCGTGCTCGTATCGTATTAGGAACATAGAGACCGACGCTACTATGATCTATCACAAACAATCAAAGGGCAGTCCGTGGATAAACGAGATCGCCAAAGCCGAGAGTTGGATATCCCATAGAGAGAAAGGTCGAATGGACATCGACAAAGTTGATAGACCAAACACAAAATGGACCTTCGTTCGTTGGATATCGGTCGAGGTGAAGATGATCATCGACGCTCAACAACTTCTCATGGGAGCGGGAAAACTCCCAGACTGGTTAAGACAGAAAAAGGGAATGTATTCCGTCGACACGTACGACGACTACTTGTGTCTGTTTAGGTGCATAGCCATCCACCGTGGAGGAAGACCAGACCGCTGTTGTGAGAATGCACGAACTCTAGCTAACGAATATCTCGGTCACGATAACGGACCGGATAGTAAGGGAATTCTCCTGGAAGATATTAAGAAGGTTGAAGAGCACTTCAAGATGGGCATTCGTGTTTACGAGCTCACCGACGAGGGAGTGTGGTATCTCCTGAAGGTTCCGGCAAATTACGACGTGGTTGGGGAGAAAATCATGACGATAGGAATGTTTGGAGGTCACTCTTTCCTCATAACGAACCTCCGCAAGATGACGAACGAATACGGATGCACCGGATGTCAACAACGGTTCACAAAGTCGTGTAACATGCACAGGCACGCGACCACCTGCATGGGTGGGAAGACCGTGGTGACATGTCCAGGTAAGATCGTTAGAGAGACCACAGTCTGCATACGAGAAGGCGTTCTATCCCAAGGGGTCAGCGAGCGAGAGATCGATTCAATGGTTGAGCAGAGAAGAAGAGAGAGTGGGAAAGCACATACATCACGCGAGATGCGGTCACGGTGGAGAGAGGTGGGTGGCCGGCGATCCTGTCGATGGATATTGTCACGAGACCAAGACCGTGTTTCAGTTTCACGGATGCTACTGTCACGGGTGTCCGATTCATCACGGTAAGACAGCGATGTATATGAGGTACAGGAAGACGAAAATTCGAGACGCCAAGATAAGGGAGGCGGGTTACGAGCTGGTGGTGATGTGGGAGTGCGAGTGGAAGAAGGAGGGGAATCCCCACTATCCACCATCGCCGCGCGAGGAGGAGGCAACGACTCTGTACCCTCACCAGATAGTATACGACTTCGAAGCGTATCTCGACAAGTCGAAAACCACACAACCCACCAAAGACCTGACCTTCGAGGCCGAGCACGTTCCTATATCGGTGTCGTTGGGGGATACTATGCACGAAGGGATAACCCACATCTGCGAACGAGATCCCGACACGCTAGTCGAGAAGTTCGTGACCGAGCTGCAGATGAGAGGCAAGGCAATCAGGGAGGGTGTTAGGAAGAAGTATCTGCCGGCCGATATAGATATGCTATCGAAGTCTCAGCAAGCAAAGATTGTCTCTTGGATTGACCAAGTCCCGGTGGTGGGGTTCAACTGTAGCAGGTACGACCTGAACCTCATCAAGCAGTACTTTGTCGAGAAGTTGGCGGCCACCGTGACTAAGGTGATGGTCGGAAAGAGAGCCAGCACGACGATGTTTCTGTTTACCCCGGAGTTTAGATTTCTCGACATCATCCAGTATCTGGGACCCGGTACCACGTACGACCGGTGGGTTAAGGCGTACGACTGTAAAACGATAAAGTCTCACTTCCCGTACGAGTGGTTCGATAGCGCGGACAAGCTCGACCATCCGGGGCTGCCAGACTATCCCGAGTGGTACTCGAAGTTGAAGGGTGAGTTCCTACTGTCGTTGTCCGAGTGGAAAGAGTGTAAGAAGGTATTCCAAGAAAATGGGATGAAGACGTTCAAGGAATGGTTGCAACACTACAACGACTTGGATGTCGGACCGTTCCTGGAGGCTCTGACTAAGATGACGGAGTTCTACAGAGGAAGAGGTGTGGATATACTCAAGGATGCTGTGTCTCTGCCCGGTGTTTCCCTTCAGTACCTACTTCGTGGGACGATCGATGGGAAGGCGGACACGCCCGAGCTGTGGTCGCCGAAGTCTGAAACTTATGAGATGATGAAGCAGGGATTGGTCGGTGGTCCGTCCATAGTGTTCTCCAGATACGCAGAGGCTGGCAGGTCGACGATCAGGGGTCAGGTAGGTAGTCGGGAGGAGAAGATGTGCAAGGCGGTGATGGGGTACGACGCTAATGCACTGTATCTGTCTACCCTGTCGAAAGACATGCCGTCCGGGGAGGAGACGATATGGACGTGTGACGACCCGGAAAGACAGTCGTATATAGACTGTTTCGTGAGGAAGGTCAGGAGTGAAAAGTGGTTCGGATTTGCGGAGTTGGATATAGAGGTCCCGGGAACGTTGAGAGACAAGTTCTCGGAAATGTCACCGCTGTTTGTTAATCGAGAAATCGATGAGAACGAGGTTCCGCAGCACATGAAGGACTACCTGGCCGGTACCGGGAGGAAAAGGGTCGAAGGACAGAGAAAGCTCGTGGGGGCAATGTCCGCCAAGAAGATGATCATATACTCCCCACTGCTAAAGTGGTATCTGGAGCACGGTCTGATCATCAATGCGGTGCATAGGGTGATAGACTACACGCCCGGCAAACCGTTTCAATGGTTCGTGGAAGAGGTCACCGCTGCCAGACGGACGGGGGACGTAGACAAGAGCAAGGTGGTGTTGGCGGAGATATTCAAACTGGTTGGCAACGCGTGTTGTGGCAAGCTGATAGAGGCACAAGAGAGACACCTGAACACCACATATACGAAGGATGAGAAGACTGTCGACCGGGCACTGAGGTCGGCGTGATTCGAAGACCTGGAGGAGATTGGGGAGGCTTACGAGATATCGAGCAGGAAGACTCGAGTGGTGATCAACAGACCGTTTCAGTGTGGCATAGCGGTCTACCAGTTGGCCAAGCTCCGGATGCTGGAGTTCTACTACGACTTCTTGGACAAGTACGTAGATCGCGGAGATTTCGAACTTATACAGATGGACACTGACAGTATGTACTTCGCGGTGTCTGAGAAGACGTTGGCGGAGGTGGTGAGAAAGAAGATGAAGAGAAAGTTCAATAAGGAGAAGACAGAGTTGTTGGCGTGGGACGCGTGGAGCAACAGAACTCCGGGATTGTTCAAGCTGGAATTCGAGGGAGATAGAGCCATCGCTCTGTGTAGCAAGTGTTACTACGTGAGTGGTGACGGAAAATCTAAGCACTCGGCCAAGGGGATGTCGAAGAGATCTAACGATCTGACTTGGGGAAGATACAAGAGTGCTCTCGAAGGGGGTAGGGATATGGCGGAGAACAGGGGATTCCGAATGGTTAACGGGGTGATGAAGACGTACAGGCATGAAAAGTTGGGGTTGTCGGCGTACTACGACAAGAGGAGAGTGATGGAAGACGGGTTGCACACAGAGCCTATAGGATAGGTAAAACAAATAACTCTGAAAAAGGATAGAATACTAAAGACTCTAACGATCTGGGGGGAGCTGGGTGTCAGAAGGTACCATAAGAAGTTCTTCGCGAACAAAACCGCGAGATGGACCATCAGCCAAATAATAGAGCACGGGCTCATCGGGTTTGGTAATAGAGCGATCCAGATGATATACATTCAGAGACCACACGGGATCAGTCGCGCTGCGGCTGCCACCTTCGAGCTCTCCCGGTTGATAGAGGTACCGGACGTCAATATCTGATGGAAGCCGCTGCTCCTCTAAACCAACGGGTCGTCCGCGCGAGACGGCAGAGGACTTGCTCGTCACCTTTTTAGACTTGATGGCATCTACGGGCTTCTTACCTATCAATCTGGTCACCTCTCCGTTCAGTGCGGAGACCACGGCGGGCAGTCTGGCCACCCACTCGGTCGATCGCGAATGAGGGTCTACAAGTTCTTTAGCGTATTGGTGTCCGAACAGTCTCTCAGCCAGGTTTCGATTGAAGCGTTCCACGATCCCCTGGTCCCGGTGGATGTTGACGCGGCCGCGTCTGATAGAAACTTTGTGCTTAGACAATAGATGAGAGACTGCGCCCATGAACTCGCGGCTGGGATCGACCTGGAGAAGATTCGGCCATTTGAGAGGACTCCTCTTATATATTCGGGAAAGAGCCTCGGCCATTTCCTTAGACTCTTTAGTGGCCAACGGCTCAGCCCCCTTATAACGACTCGCTACGTCAACGATTGTCAGTGCGTACTTGTACGTCTTGCGGCCGACGCGATCGTGATTTAGAAACAGGAGATCCGCTTGGTGAACTTGGTTCGGCACCGGCACGTCGTAGTTTTCGGGGCGGAATATTGTGAGGCGCGGGTAAATAGATCTGCCAGAATGGCCTGCTTCTTGAGCCATTCCTTGACAGCGTTTTCTGAAACCTTGGTCGCCGCCGCGAGGTTCTTGATGGCCGCGAGTCCCTTCCAGTAGCCGCGTGGGCTATAGTATGTATTCGACAGCTTGCGCGTTAGTTTGGTATCAAGTTTGCGCGTGTTCATCGTATCATGCGAAGTATTCTAATATATCGGACAATCTCCAACATGCCCTTGCCAGTTCGTCCGGTAACTGCGTCGTTAATAATAAACCTTTGTTGGAAGTTTCGCTGCAGCCCCAATCGCGTTTGGGTTGGAACAGGAGAGGGGAATCTAATTCAACATTGTTGATGGAGGAATCTAACATCCGCTTTGCGAAAAGGGTGGCCGCTTTTTCGTCCTCGCGCCACGTCTCGAGAGAATCTCGGGCCAGACGAATCATACTCTTTGCACCAGGTAAACGATGTTTTTGGGCAGTGTAGCCTACATCGATCATAGCGTCATAAAGTTCGTCAACTAACATCGTTCTATATATATATTAATTAATTAATTATTTTATATAGTAGCCGACGAGCCCAACCACACCCATTCCCACGACGATGAACGCGATCTCGCGGTCCTTTTGGGCCTCTGATGGTACATAGAAATATGAAAGTTGGGGCTCGGGATCCATTGGATCGAGACTTTTGTGCGGATATGCCAGCGCGTACTCGCGGTTGGCTTCTTCAACATTCTGAAATGTTTGCGCGGCGTGATTTTCGCGGCGAAGCTCTTCGTTGACCCAGTCCAGATGGGCGGTTCGTTTTTTCGACCACGCTTCCTTTGCGCTATTGAGTTGTTCTACAGCTAAATCGTGACGCTTACGCTCCTCATCCACGTTCGAGCTTTTCATTTTAGAGAATATAAAGTTGCTTCCGCTGAACGCCAATGCGTTTACAAGCGCACCACCTACTATTACTGCGATTGAAGCCATTTATTTCCATATATTAACTGGTAGAATTCCAGCTTTAACTAGATAATCTCGGGTCCAAACTGCGGCCGCTACATCTAAGGTCGCGAGCCCTACGTCTCTCACAGTAAAGTCCAATTTGGGAGCGGTTCCTCCTAGGGCCATCTTTGATAGTCGAGCATACCCGATACTGAAACCCGATATCACCACGGCGTGATAAAGCGCATTCACTAACATTTTACCATCTTGTTCAGCCATTGTTATAATATTGCATATAAAAGGGGTCGCGATCAATGTTTAATGGGGCGCATCCAAATTCGACATTGTTGATGATTGGTGTTTCGTAACTTTCTTCTGAACACTGGCTGGTTGTTTTTTCGGGTATTTCCACACGCACAGGGCACCAACAACTGCCAGACTACCACCAACAAACCAACTCCAATTCGTGAATTGGGGTTCAGTCAAACTCCAACGGGAGTTGGTATTGGGTGACAAATTCAAAGAATTTGGGTGTGCTTCTAATTCGTGAATTTGGGGTGTTGTTGCACTCAACCCAATCGGGATTGAAGTTGAACCCGATTGCTGTCTTCAGATGTTTTGCTGTCTCCGTCCCCGATTGCAACGACTGTTTAGCCTCTCGAAGCTCGGCGAGTATTTTATCTTGTTTAACTTTTCGGGTGGCAGCCGCCGCCCGCCCAGCTGCCTGTCTTTTGGGATTTTTTATATGCGGTATGTCATCCAGTGGCGGAGTAACACTCTGGTTCGATTGTGTTGGAGCAATCTGGTTCAACTCCGTCACTCTCGTGGGTGTGTCTTGTGTCATCATTTTCAGGGCTTATAGTTCGTGGGCATATATGTCCAAATTGACAGTGTTTACCCGTGGTCAACGCGGTTGTCAGTGGAGCTAAGTACATTCCAAACTTGTGATAAATTGAGCAGCATGCCGTTCTAAGAGTGTGTCCTATAAAAGGGTCAGTCTCTAGATCGTGAATCAACCCTTCGGTGTTTGGTATAGGGAGAAGTCTACTAACGGCGGTAGCGTACAAATGAATAGCCGCCGATCCAAGAGTTTTTGTCATCTCTGCTCCCAATTTGGATTCGTATCGCGCATACATTTTATCAATCTCCGCATCTGACATCTTATCCACCTGACAAACTGAGAGACGCCTACCTAGATAATGCTCCGATTGTCCCCCAGCAACCAGCGCAGCTAGACGCTCGCGTCGCGCCGCATTTTCATTCGGAGTCGTCGCACTCAACCCAATACCAACTCCCGTTGGAGTTGGAGTTGATCCCGATTGCTCTGTCGGAGTTGATGTTTCATTATCTTTCAGAATGTTGGCAGTCGGAGTTGAGGTTTCTTCCATTAGCTGATCGAGAAGTTCGTCGCAGTTCATTTTTTTCAAAATTAGTAATTTAACTATTCTAACAAGTCTCATCACTTTAACATATTGCCAAGCGCACCACCCGATACTTATGATCACCATTATGCTCGCAACAAAGCTCGCAGCGGAGCACCAAATTGTTAACATTGTTAACCATTGTTCAGCATTTGTTCAACATTTGTTAAGCATTTGTTCAGCATTGTTCAGCATTGTTCAGTAATTACTAATTTTCTTAAATTAATTGTTAAGCATTACTCGGTAATTACAACGAGCGTTAAGTAATTGCTAATTATAAATAATTGATAACTTTATAAGCAGTTGGTTGATCAGTCTTTAGCAGAAGCTTGGCGTGCTTAGTTTCGGAAAGCATCTGTCGAACCTCCAGGCGCTCCTCGCGCGTTGGGATAACGTCATTCTCGAAGACAGTCATCGAATGAGTCTCGGTCCTTGCAGTGAAAGAGGGCGAACCCATTTCGTTTGCTCGCGCAGATCCTTGAGGACGGCGTTGTACTTTTGAGTGGATATCCATACGCTTTGTCTAGCATGGCGGCCAGAAAATGCGAGCTCGGAGAGCATGTCCTTCTTTTTGGTCATCGCCGCCTTGGCCGAGCAATCGTCAATCACGTATAAGGTGGGCTCACCCTGGAATCTTTGGTATAAACCACGCAACCAATCGTGAAGCCTATCACCCGGGTCAATAACGTATACCTCAGGGTCGGTCCATATCCACGGGCGCCGCTGATAAGTATCGTTGTGCCGCACAGTGGGACACAGGATCACAATGTGACGAAAGGCATCGCGGTAGGACTCCTCGAGCAAGTCGAGGATGAAAACCGTTTTTCCACATCCTGTCTGCCCACATATTATGGCAGAGTGAGCATCTCCAATCGTGAATTGGTATTGATTGCTAGATTTCTTAATTTTTTCTTTATAATTATGTATTAATAAATCGTTAGATGATTTTTTTATTAAATCAGTAGATCGCTGATACGTATCGACCATCTTCGATGTTGAGTTGTGCGTCTGAATTATATATAAGTACAACGTTCAATGGCCCGGCTCCGTCCGCCTCTTTGGTTATCTGGATCGTCACACCCTCACTAGCGTTCTCAACTTGGCGTCCGCTACCGTGTATTTGGTCATCGTCGCTGGCTCGCATGTCTAGCCATAACGCGTATTTGGTATTCAGGAACTCTGCGAGGGAGACGGCCGAGAGCTGCAGGTCTTTGGCAACTGCTGCAACCTCCGGAGAGCGCTTAGAGCCGGCAGCAAACTGCTTTCTTACTTCATCCCACTGCTGGTGCGCGCGAAGACCCGCGCTGTAGAGTTGATTGGGGACTCCCTCGATCGTCACCTCTACCTTCGTGATTTTGGGGTTATAGAATTTGTCGGTTTTTCTAGCACCTAACGCGAACCGAGCATCCTCGAACAACATCAGTATACCTTTCATCGAGCGGGGAGCGGGTACGTTGACATTAATATTCCACAATGTGTCGCTTTTGTCTTTCGGCATCTTGCGATGGCGAAGAACTCAGTCGTAAAGTATGGCAACGCGCCCGGCGTACTGGGTTCTGATCAATCGCGCGAGTTCGGGCATCGTGAACATGTCGTACTCCAGGGAAACATTATCGATCGTATACGTCGATAACTGGTCGGTGGCTATGAGAACTCGGCCGTAGTCGTTGAACGTTAGTTCGTATTCGAGGCGGTCAGCCAAAGCACTCTGATAGTAGGGCATGTGACTCTCTAGCAACTCAAAGTCGAGCGGGATGTAGAAAGCGGTTGCCGTAAGCGCCCGCGACCGCGTTGTCACTGCGTTGTTTATCTGCCTTGTTAGCAGCCCCGGATTCTAAGTTTGGTTACATTCTTATTTTTGCTGGTGTCAATACCCTGATAGACAGCGTTTTCACGCTCTTGTGCCGTCTTCCACAGGTCCTGATAACAATGGTAGACGTCGCTGTCATCGATCGACATCACCTCATTACCAGAAATCTTTATCATGGTCTTCTTGACTATGGCGCGACCCAGGTTCTGAACGACGGTTCGGTCCGCGTCCGTCGACGTTAGTGAAATAGTGAAAGCGAGGCGAACAGTACCCGGAACAATGACGTCGTGAGTTCCGAGGTTGGGGAAGCGGACTAAGAGCTGCTGGTTCTGGTCGATCGTCGATGGTTTCTTCGTAATAACGACACTCTGTCTCACGCCTTTTGCCCCGAGGGCTCACGCAGTCTGCGGTATGGATTGAGTTTGCGACCGTATTGACTCGAAGACATAATTATTTTTTTCAAAATTATTGAAACTATTATACCCGTATGGTTTTGTCTTTAATACATAATTAATTTTAAGAAAATTATAAATATGGCTGATTACGATGTTGAAATGGATGAAATCGGCAGAGACGATTACCTCGATGGTGATGATAATTTCGAGGATTCCCTCGAGACTCCAGTTCCAATCCAATCACAATTGGGTGGCGCTACCACTAGTCAAAGTCAGGAATTACTTGAGGGAGCTGTAAACGACTACTACAATAATTTGGCAGCAGAAAAAGGTCTGGTCCCCTCTGTCGGTCGCGACTACTCCAAGTTCAAATTTGATATGAACGGTAGATTGCGACTAAGAGCAGCACTAAATCTCCCATTAGTCAACACGATGACCGGAAAACCCCTATCGCTAAACACCTTTGCAGGAAACCGGGGCGGTGGCGAAATCATAAAGAACAAACTAGGCTTCACGGATTGGAAGAGGGGTAAAACAATTGTGCCGGCCCGCGCTGTAGAGGCCCTACAGTCTACCGACGAAACTATAGCGAAGACGGCCACCGCGATAGAAACGGTCGAGCTCAGCGAGGTCCCTCAAATAGCCACCGACGTTATTAACACGATGGAGACCACGTTCAGCGTCCAATCGCAATTGGGGGAAATACTCAACGATGACCCACCTTTACCTCTTCGCGAACTCCGTGGACTCGATAAGGCTCTACAAACGGTCCGGGGCGAACTGGTCCTTAACCTCTCCAAACTCACGGCGCTGGATGAACATATCGCGCTAGAAGAAAGAAAACTGGAGGAAGCCGGTGACGATAGAGAATCTACCGAGCGGATCGCCGAACGACTGCGGTCTTTGCGGGACGAAAGAGAAGCTCGCTTGGAGGCCGCCTCGGTTAACCGTGAGGCTCTCCGCACTCAAATAAGTCGGATCCGCGAATCAATCTCGAGGGTCCTGCACGAGGAGACGACACTCGGTGAGCGTCTTCGCACTCTGTTCAGAGAGCAGGGCGTCACGATAGCAAGCATCCTCGTTGCTATCGGCATGACTATATCGACCATAGTTCTAGCTTTCACTGGTGGTGCGGCGCCACCACCCGCGCCAGCACCAGCACCCGCTCCATCCGGTGGAGCTAAGTAGTGGGTAAAAAAACAACTAAAAGCCCTCGCCAATCTTCTAGCTAAATTAGCTGGAAAGGCGGCTGCCGTACTACCTGGACTGATCGGAAGTATCGTTTCTTACTTGCTATCTATATTATCAAAAACGGCCGGATGGCTAGCCAAAAATACCTGGGCTTTAATCGTGGCAATCGCCGGTCTCCTACTATTCTTCGCCAGAGAGTTCCTACAACCAAAGCGTAAATAATCCGATCGCCACGAGGGCGACGACGAGCCCTAATTTCTCCTCCTCGTGTGTTGTGCTTCCAATTTCACCCAATTTGCGATTAATTGGTGTTTCTCCAATCGCGATTGGTCTGTTGATGGAACTCGATGGTGCATCCAATTTACGAATTGGGGGTACTGGGTTCGATGTGTATCCAATTTACGAATTGTGGGAGGTGTATCCATTTTGGTGTTTTATGAAATCGGTTCCACTGTTGAACCCGATCATATTGGGGGTGCGCTTGATGATATCCGTGTTCACGTTACCGTTGTTATGGCCGATTTTTTGATTGGCGGTGGCGATTACGATCTGATTATTGTAACCGTCAACCGGGTCGTCTCGTAGTATCATATTGCTCGGTGCCATATAAAGACCTATTCCAAATACATAGTCTACTGGGGTGCTGGCATTCTGCAAAACGTCTTGATAATTCTGGATCGCCTTCTCCAGGTCCACCCTAGCTGAGATGGCGTCCTCTACAAGTGCCAAGAATTGTTTTTGTGCATCAAACGCTGTTCCCGTGCCCAGTATAGAACTGCGAGTTTGCTTCTGTGCGCCGAGGATGGCCCAGACGTACGTGCGAATGGAGTCGTTGACGCGAGTAACACCGGCCTGCGTGAACCCTAGACCCGTATCTAACATAAATGTACCCCACGCGTTCTGAACCTCAGCAGCCTGCTGTATGTAATCGACGTGAGCCCGTTTCGGAGGTAACATTTTACAAGAAAACACGCCACAGTGCCGACCTCCAGACACTTCCGGCCCGAATGTCATCGTCGCGGGGTCAAAATTCCCGGCGTTCCGACTGACGATGTGGTCACCGGAGTGATCGTGTCTAAAATCAATCTGCGTCCAATTCCCGGACTGGCCCCGAATGAGAACGTCCCCGAGGCCGGTGCTGGTAGGAAATGCTTTCTGTCTCCAGTCCGCGTCTTTTGAAACGTTAAATTCGTTACACAGTCTTTCAAACGCCATACGGTCGTATGCGTTGGAAATTGGATCCCAGGCGTCGTCTTGAGGTAGTGAAATACCTAGTTCTTTGAGAATTCTCCTAATAGTATAATACACGTGAAAGTTGTAGACACTTCGGAGCATGACATTCTTGGATGTCAGATGGTCTTTATATGAAACTCCACACCCGGCTGTTGCGCACCATACAGCGAAATTTATTTGGTTCTGCCAAAACTGCATCGGTGTTGCTTTCCACCCGTTTACCGCCTCCATCGTAGTAATCTTGGGCAGCCTATATTGTTCAAAGATGTTAGGGAAGTTGATGGCAAAGCCACTGTCCGGTCTAACCGTTACGGTTGGGTGTACAAGGGGGTTAACAACGTCTTTTTGCGTGTATTTACCTCCGACCGCGTACTTTACATTAGAGTTAAAGCTAAATGCTTTGGTATCCATTGAACGATATTATTATGTTTGCTACTATAACTAATGTTCAAAAAGGGAGTTGTGAACTTCAACAATAAATAGACAACTGCTGCGTAAAACGCCGGGTAGGCCTTAGATCAATCACCTTCACGGTTGGATGGAAAAACATTGAAGATATCTCCGGATTAGAACGGCCAGAGGTTACCTATTCCGTAGATGGTCTAGATCTAGAGACCGCCGATAGTCCTGCAGAAGTAGAGAGACGCGTTCGGGAAGCAGCTGTCGCATTACGTCCTGGTCTTTGGGGTTTCAGAGATGTCCAAGCTTTAATCGCAAGGAATATGCCTGATAATGTCACTCTCACAGTCTCAAAAGCCACGGGGATTGCGACATTGTCCGTTGATAAAAAAATAAAGATCACTCCGGGGTTGGCCTCAATGTTAGGATTTAAATATCAACCCCCTTACAACGAGGATGAAGGGCGAGTGTTCCCGTTGCACTTTGTCTTCCCCGTGGATTATCACCGCGGCGATACCCCAGTAAACTTCGCCTTCACGAAAACTCTCGGGGTGCACCTTGATCGGGTGAACACATCGTACAACACGGTAGACGGATCCCCCAGCACATTACTGAAAACCGTGCCCGCCAGCGACTGTTTCTATGGCGAGACTGTGACCTTAGACTTCCCACACCCCGAGATGAAAGTTTTGGAATCTGGACACATCCACGAGTTGAAGATTTCTATTCTTGATGATAAAGGGAGAGAGTTGAAGAACGATTACCCGATTTCGGTCGTCCTAGAAATTTCAAATTAATTGAAAAAATTAAGAAAATTATTTAGAATTAAACGCATGTTCGTAATATATATTATCAACATTATGAGTATATACGGACCAGGTAGTTCTTCCGATGGGGGATTCATCCCGACAGAGGGCGACTTTTTAACTACCCAAAAAACAAAGGCCTTGATCAATAGAACTATATCGATGGCCACGGACGAGATTCACAAGAGTCTACTATCACAACTTAGAGAATATGCCCTGGCTGTGAATACACAAAGTCGTGAAGAAACGCATACGGAACTAAACGAACTAGGTAAAAAAATAACCAAATTTAGAAAAGAGGCCCGGTTGGGGATTGATAAAGCCCGAGAAGACCGCCAGGCTGACATTACGGAGGTTTATGATGCGTTGCGCGTAGAAGACTCTCTCAGCAAAGAAGCTACACTTGCTGAATTAGACGGGAAAATAATCGATTGTCGAAAAGAGGCCACGTCGGGTATTGAGAAAGCCCGAGAAGACCATCAGGCGGACCTTATGAAGGCTTATGAGGTGTTGCGCTCAGAGGACTCTCTCATCAGAGAAGCGGCACTTACTGAACTAGATAAAAAAATAACCAAATTTCGAAAAGAGACCCGGTCGGGTATTGATAAAGTCCGAGAAGACCACCAGTCGAACCTTGCGGAGGCCCTTGCGGAGGCTTATGATGCGTTGCGCTTAGAGAACTCTCACAGCAAAGAAGCGACACTTACTGAACTAGACGAAAAAATAGCCGAATTTCTGAAAGAGACCAGGTCGGGGGTTGAGGGGGTCCGAGAAGACCACAAAGAGGCCATTGCGGAGGCTTATGGGGCGTTACGCTCAGAGGACTCTCTCAACAGAGAAGCGGCACTTACTGACCTATATAAAAAAATAACCAAATTTCAAAAAGAGACCCGGTTGGATCTTGATGGAGTCCGAACGGGTATTGAGAAAGCCGGAGAAGACCACCAGGCGGATATTACGGAGGCTTATAGGGTGTTGCGCTCAGAGGACTCTATCAACAGAGAAGCGGCGGTTGCTGAACTAGACGGAAAAATAACCGAATTTCAAAAAGAGGCCCGGTCGGGTGTTGAGAAAGTCATAGAGGGCCACCAGGCGACCATTACGGAGGCTTATGATGCGTTGCGCTTAGAGGACTCTCTCAACAGAGAAGCAGCACTTACCGAACTAGACGAAAAGATAACCGATAAACTGAAACATGATCGTATAGCCGCGACCAAAGCTCTTGAGGAGGCCTCTTATAAGATTCGTACTGAGGCATATAACGCAAACAATGCGCTTGCCGGAATAGTGCAAACAATGAAAACGCCAAAACGTGTCATAACAGTTTGGGCTGAGAAGCGGGGCCCATTGGTTGTGGGGCACTATGAATATTCGTTCGGTGCCAAAGCGAGTAATAAATATGGGGGATACACTATGACAGCTGCAGGTGAAGTTGTCCGAATGGCGGTCTGCTCGGTTAATGGTGGTGGTAAACCTGTGGGCGCGGTCGCGATAAATATTGTAGTAGATGGGGAAGAACGGGGGGTTGGAGTCACTAAAATCTCTGGAGATATTTCGACGGTGGTTTCGTTCGCCGGTGATGATCGAATTAGACTTCCCCAAGGTAGTGTTATTAACTTTGTTACGAAAATCGGTGAACCAGAGAGTTCTTCCACTATTGTCTCATTGTTAATTGAACTTATTGTGTAAATACTAATATATTGAACTAAATTTGTAAAATTTAAATATGAACGAATCACCGCTTCCAATTGTCAATACCGATCCATCAACACTGTATCCAACTCTCAATACCACTCCACCAACACTGTATCCAACTCTCAATACCACTCCATCAACACTGTATCCAATTAACGAAAGAAGTTCAGATTTTAGGTTGAATAATATCGTCGCTATGCAGGATATTTTAGTTAGAGAATGTGCAAATAGAAAAAGACACGCTAACAAATATAAGCGCGCGGTGAACATAGCTGAAGCATCTAGTACGGTTCTGGCAAGTGTTTCTGTGTTGTGTGGGGCGGGGACAGCTGCAACTATATCCACCATTATAACAGTTCCTGTAGCGGGGATTTTATGTGCGGTGTCGGCCGTTTCTGGGTGCTGTGTTATGGAATATTAGGGCGGCGGGTGGAAAACTCGAGAAAAAAAGTAGAAAACATGATAGAATATCCGTTCTCGCTAGGTCTAAGAAAAATAGCATCGACGTTATGGTGTCCAAAGCGTTGGCCGATAAGAAAATATCAAATTTAGAGTTTGAATCCGTGGTGGAAGAAATGGGGAGATATGAAGAATTAAAAAATGATATAAGAATCAAGGCGCGCGCCACCATGCCCAAAATTGAGTGTACTGATTGGGATAAATTTAGGGTAAAACTTGGAAATAAAGTCGGAGGAAATGTTACAGCACCATTATAATTTTTTCAATTTCTTTATAAGCGATATCGTAGAAATGTATATTCGTAAACGAATCGTTGGGTTTTAACAATTTTATATAATACACCTTAGTTTCATATCCGATACGCATTATCCGTCTTAATGTTTGTATTTGCCTCTTGTATAGTTGACATAATTGCCGGTATAATATTGTAAATGCAACGTTTTTATCGGAGCGTAATAAATTACGCTGGTATTTCATGTATTCGATATCGCCTAGTGTTCTCATTTTATAGAATTTATATACAGGATCATAACCCCCATAAGCTTCGTAAACTTCTTCAACACAGTCATTAAAAACTTTCAATTCCCATTGTATTTTATTATCCATTTTCTCTAATAATATTGTTAGTTGTTTTTTCTGTTCAATTTTATAAAATTAGTTTGATAATGTTTTTTTACAGTGTTTTAATGCTGTAGAAACACCGTGACTTATTCTATCTTTCTAACTGACTTTCCGATTTGAATTATTACTAAACGATAATACTTGCGAGCACGTAATCCCTTGTTAACCATTCGATGAGTAGCCTGAATGCCACCGCATGGTGGACATAGCAATGACTCGGCTTTGGTCCCAACCCCACAATGCCGACATGGGCGAAGCGAAACGGAACCTCTTCGCATCCATGCACGGTGATGTTTGCAATATTCGTAAATACCGGTACGAAAACATCTCTCGTGACTACCTGTCTTCAACCACGCACACTTAACTAGAACCATTATGTTATATATATATACTGAGTATAACATAGGGATTCTTATCTCTAATAGGGTGTATCTTCTCATGTCATAAATATATGGTCTCGCGGTTGATGAAAAATATGTTCTCATACATACCCGCCGAACAGTAGGTGTGTTTTTAAAAAATTATGCTTACTCCCCCCTTTGTGTTTTGAAAAATTAAAATTATGCCTACTCCCCCCTTCGTGTTTTGAAAAATTAAAATTACTCCCATTCTCATAAATATTCTCATAAAAATGGAGGAAAATCTGAGTAGTATATAAGAGTCATTAATTATAGCACTATCTGGTGGGGGGCACCGCACGTAGCCGGTGCCTCCCAGAGTGTGGTGGTATCATTGTGACTCTTATATACTACTATAGTAGTATTAGGGACGGTTTACGCCCAATAAAGTTTTTGTTTGAAAGAAATTTTTTTTTTTTAATTTGTAGTTCATTTATGCTTTGAATCAAGCGCAGACATAGATTGGTGGGAATTTTGAGAAAACTTTTATTTTTCGGAAATTTTTTTTTCGGATTTTTCTCTATAAATCTTCCAAATTCAGTGAAATTTTACGCTTTTTGTGTTCTGATGTTTTCTGACATAATTTCGCGTTAATTTCGATATGTCTGGTAAAAAACGACAATCTGAAAGGGTCAAGAGACCCGGACAGATTCGTTCAGCGTGCGGCCACATTGGCTTCAGCTCTCGATAATCATGAAGCCATGTGTCGCACGTGCTGTGGGTGCTCCCAAGAGATGCCATGCGTAGTCTCGGCTCTCTGGGGGGCAACCACTTGGAAGCAATTAGGAGCGGGTAGATCTTATGCAGATAAGAAAAAATCTACCGACAGGAATTCTCTCATTTCTGTTCACAAACCCGCTCCAAAAAGACCTGGTGTAGGTGGAAATCTTAACGAAGGAGATATCACCCCCACACCTCACAAAAGGAAGTCGACAATATCTCGTCGGACTCTTAGTGAGGTGGCCAGGCATCCTAACGGAAACACCGATTCTGAGCGAATCTCGTCAGAACGGCGGTCAGGTGGCTCTTCAACGATATTGCAGGTGATAACTCCACCTAACAATAAGTCTGACCGAGGGGAAGGTGCAAAGAACCAAACCTTGGAGTCCGACTTGCCACTGAGGCCGACAGCTGATAGGCCTGTGATAGACGAGCATAGGCTCGATACACAGAAGCCAAGACAAAATAGTGTAACTAGTTTCACATCAGCTACCTACGGATCACTTGAAGGACTGTCCGGTGTCCGGTGGTCCGGTGTCCGGTAGTCCGGTGTCCGGTAGTCCGGTGTCAGGTAGTCTGGTGTCCGGCGTCCGGCGTCCGGTGTCCGGTGTCCGGCGTCCGGTGTCCTGTACGGAAACTGGCAGTATAACGATCCGTAGGTCTGGTAGTATGGGGAATACGACCAGTGGACAACATGGAACCATGGAACAGTTAGAGGGTCAGAATAGTTCCGTTTGTCAAAGGGGAGTTCAACCGGTGATGATACCGGGAACTGGTCAGGAGTACCCAGATCGACAGTCAGAGTACATTGTTACACCGTTAGGCAATTTTGCCACGGGTAACAAAGATCCACTACCGGAGTACCATGCTATGCACATAGACAACCATACTGAACGGGTGTTGGAACATCCCGTTAGTGCTCAGGTGACTAGAAGCATGACGCCTAGCGCAGGGCAATTACCCAAGAGCACGTTAACATCTAAAGCTTCAGAGTTTTCACATCCGGTGGATACCGGGTTGGGAGCAAGCAGGAGACGGGCAAGGTCTGGGAAAAGACCTAGAGCATACAGGAGCTCTTCATCTTCTAGTTATGGGTCCAAACGCCGCTCCACAAGGAGGGGTAGGAGTTCTTCTTCGTCTAGATCGTCTTCCCCTCATAGGAGACACAAGCATAGACGGAGACATAGATCTCGTCATAGAGACCATAAGTCTGGAAGGGCTTCATCAGGACATAGTTCACATCTCCCTTTATCTCTGAAGGTTAATCAGAGGGAATCTGAATCTTCAGGCTTGATGCAGTCCATGCATCAAATGATGAAGCAATTCCTGGATAAACAGTCTACAGCGACTATAGAGCCTGTCGAACTGGAATTTGATCCTGTGGAGGATTATTTGGAAGAAGTCGAGGTATACGACGATACCACTAC
Source organism: Conchocele bisecta (assembly GCA_029237695.1). Classification (NCBI taxonomy): domain Eukaryota; kingdom Metazoa; phylum Mollusca; class Bivalvia; order Lucinida; family Thyasiridae; genus Conchocele; species Conchocele bisecta. The sequence continues at coordinate 7,187,607 of CM055278.1, read as the reverse complement.
TTCCATACATCCGGCTCCGGAGGTAGAGGAGGTAGATGATACTGACACCCCACCCTCCTATATGGAAGCCATCCAGGCGGTGTATAAATACTTACCGCTAGACATTTGTCCTCCTCAACCCGTGAAACCTCCAAGAGTGACTTCTCTATTTAAGGCAGATTCTGACAGAGAACCGCCTAAAGAGATGCCCATGTTGCCACAATCTCCAACGGTGGCAAGAATTCTGACTGAGAGGCAGGAGGCATCCGGTTTGTACCGAAAGAATATGCGGTACATGCGACCTCGTTGAAGTTTTATAAGAACCATACTTCAACGTGGTCACAAGCTACACCTACCTTGGATAAGGATGCGCAGAAAGTGGGCATACTTAAGGTAGATACACCCATCCTATCTCAGAAAATGACATACATGATTGATGTTAGATCTCGAGCCATGGTATCTATGGCCTCTCAGGTAGACCTTTCTTTGGCAGCTACTAAGGTAGCACTGGAGAATGGGGATACGAGAGCAGTTCAGGCACTGCTAAAGTCAGCAGCCAGAGCAAACAAACACATCCTGACGACATCTTTGATAACATCAGCTGATTTGCTTCTAGCTAGAAGAGATGCTACCTTGTCAAGGGCTTCAGTGCTTCCGGGACAGGGTAGGCAGTTTCTTAGAGCGGCACCTCTACAATCCGAACAGCTGTTTGGAGGGCGTTGCTCAGGTGTAGCAGATACTGACCTCGCTGAACGGCAGAGGTACAGTTGGCTAAGGGGTTTTCGGGACCTAAACCGAGTACGAGAGGTAGTCGGCCATCTACAGGAGCATATAGAGCGAGAGGTGTGGCTAGAGCGGGGAAGACTAGGTCTCGCCCTCCACCTATGCACACACAAACTGTTCATCAGCCGCAATATGTTGCGGAAGACTTTACACATCCTGCCCCTCCAGCTAGGGGAAGAGGTAGGGGTGGCAGAAGAGTAGGACCCCTCGAGGACGTTTCTCCAGTAGGAGGCCTCGAAGGGGCAGTTTTTGATGTCGCGAGGGGTGTGGGGGGTGTTTACCATTCCAAGACCCTACGTGCCTGTAGGAGGCAGACTGACGGTCTTTCTGAGGGAATGGCAGGATATTCTATCCCCTTCAAATCAACCCCCCCCCCCCCTCTTCGGAGGAGCTGTCCGGATTGGATCCCCCCGAAGAACTTGCTCAAAAGACAGGCCTTATTAGACAAGGAGATACAAGATCTTTTGAGAAAGAACGCGATAGAAGAGGTCATGGACACTTCCACTCCAGGCTTCTACAGCAGACTGTTTGTCGTTCCCAAGAAGAACGGCAAACTACGCCCCGTGTTAGATTTATCCAGTCTGAACAAATCGGTTCAGATAGACCGGTTCAAGATGGAGACTGCCCGGTCTATCCGAATTGCCTTAAAGGTGGAAGATTGGTCAGTCTCCATCGATCTGAAGGACGCATACTTCCATGTCCCGATTTCACAGGCGTCAAGGAAGTATCTGAGGTTCCAATGGACAGGAAAGGTTTACCAGTTCATGGTCCTCCCATTTGGAATTTCAACAGCACCAAGAGTATTTACCAAACTGACGAAGGTAGTAGCAGCAGCAGCAAGGAGACTAGGTATTGCTCTGCTGCAATACTTCGACGACTGGCTGATTCACAACCAGTCGAGGGTGATACTCTTGAAAGATTTGGTCAGAGTTTGGCAACTGGTGACCAGTCTAGGTCTCATTCCCAACATAGAGAAATCAGAACTGATTCCATCTCAGGATTTCTGCTATGTGGGAATGAATTTCCTAACGGACATAGGCAGGGTGAGGGTACCTCCGGAACAGGATACAGAGCACACTAAAGACGGTGTTCAACGCTCTGGATGCTGTTTGCATATCCGCAAGGAATATCCTGTCGTTGCTGGGCGTCCTGGGGGCAACGGCGGAGTTGATTTGCCTGGGGAGATTACACATGAGACCCATACAAATTCTACTTACTCTATCATTGGAGACCACACCAGTACCCGTTGGATATGATTATTCATCTATCCAGAGATTTCAAGAGACATCTCCGATGGTGGGCCCAGAAGAATCATTACCTTCTGGGGGTACCCATGGTAGATCCAGAGCCCAAGATGTTTCTCACCACAGACGCGTCGAACACAGGCTGGGGAGCGCATCTCGAACCGCTGGGTATTCTGATGAAGGGTTGCTGGGTCATCAGAGATGGGCAACCAAAAACATAACATGTTGGAACTCAAAGCAGTGGTGCTATCAGTTCACCAATGTTTAGAACATCTTCGGGGAAAAAAGGGGGGAAAACATGTTCGGATAGTAACGGACAACACTACGGTGGTCGCGTACCTGAACAGGCAGGGAGGCACCCATTCTGTGTCCCTTTGCATAGAGACAAGGGATCTGCTAATGTGGTGTCACCGTCACAACATACAGTTGACTGCCAGACACATCACAGGCAAGAAAAACATTATAGCCGATTACCTGTCTCGTCAGGGGACTCCAGTCCTAACAGAGTGGACATTATCACAGACAGTGTGCAACACTGTTCTGGGAAGATGGGGCAATCCCTGGGTGGACCTGTTCGCCACGAGGATGAACAACAGGCTCAGGATGTATGTGTCCCCGGTGCCAGATGTCCACGCTTGGGCAGTAGACGCTCTATCATTAGAGTGGAACCAGATGGACGCATACGCCTTTCCACCGTTTGTGCTTCTCCCGAAGGTGCTCCAGAAAATTCGGGCAACAAGGTGCAAGGTCACCCTGATTGCTCCGTGTTGGCCAACGAGGAGCTGGTTTACAGAACTACTGGACCTACTCATAGAGTCACCGGTGAAGCTGCCAGTGTACCACGATCTTCTCACACAGCACGAAGGAAGAACTGTTCATCCAGGCGTGGGAAGTCTCAACTTACACGCCTGGAGGTTATCAAGCGAGGTATCCGAGCAGATAAGTTTTCGGACGAGGCTGCAGAGATCATCTCCAGGGCAAAGAGAGTGTCCACATCCAAGTGCTATGACCAGAAGTGGGGTGTCTGGTCAAATTGGTGTGATAAGAGGAATATCGATCCTAGCAGACCAGCTTTAGGACAAGTAGGAGATTTTTTGATCTACCTTTTTCAGGACAGGAAACTTTCCGTTCCTACCATTAAAGGTTATAGGTCAGCTTTGGCAAGTTCGCTTAAGTTTACCAAACACCAGGCCAGATCCATTGGGTCGGATGAGAGACTTTCTCAGATGGTTGCAAGTTTTGCAAGAGAAAGACCAATAGGTAGGTCAATTATTCCAAAGTGGAGTTTGTCAGCAGTGTTATGGGCACTAACAAAGACTCCTTATGAGCCTATGGAACTGGCAAGTATAGCGTGTTGGACTATCAAAACAGCTTTTTTATTTAGCATTTGCAACAGCTATGCGCAGAGGCGAACTCCATGCGCTGGTCATAAATGATCCTGGTTTTAGGGTTGGTAAGGAATCCATGACGCTAGTCTATGAACAGGGATTTTTACCCAAGACAGGGGCACCTCATGAGGTGATGCCCCCTATTCGTATTCCAGCCATTCAGACTGCCAAGGGAGTATCGATCACGGACACTACTCTCTGTCCTGTACGGGCAGTAAGACATTACATTATACTCACAAAGAAGACTAGAGCAAGAAGAGTCAAACTTTGCATCCCTATTCAAGGTGAGCATGATGTATCTAAGGCCACTGTATCAAAATGGATAACGTTGGCAATTAGAAGGGCTTACGAGGGTTTCTCGGAAAAGATTAGTCCAAATCTAAAGATCTCAGCCCATGAGGTAAGAGCTATCTCTACTTCATGGGCTTTCAAAAACAGAATTCCTGTGAAAAGAATTATGGAAACTGCTTCTTGGAGAAATAATAACACTTTCTCCACCTTCTATCTCAGATCGATGTCGGAACAATGTGGCGACCTATACAAGCTAGGCCCTTTAGTTGCTGCAGGACAACTCCTGCAGGAACCGGGACCTAGTTTGAAACAATAATTGAGACTTCAGTAAAGATGTGCACTTTACAGTTACCGTCGAGGATGTGCATTGATTTTTTTCCATCATGGTTGCGAGGTTTAAAAAGTGCGCTTTAACAAATAAATTGTAATGCCAAGTGTTAGCTAGTGAATTGTTCAGAAACGTTAATTGTTCATTAGCATATTGGAGGTAACTAGTGCGCTTTACTGGTGGAAATACCGCGTGTGAATTGAATGTGCACAGACTTTAATTTTCAAGGTCACACAGGTACAGAGTACACTTTACCGAGTATATGGTTGGAATGGTATAGACTATTCTTCCATGGCAGTTTCATTTCTATCTCGATAATATTCCTTATTTAGAGTGTCATATACCTAATATGTATGTTATGTATCCACGCTCGAACGATAATATTGTGAAACATTGTATACGGGCTGGAGTATCATTCATTAACGGATTACTAAGTGAAAACGCATCCCATCTGAGAAGTGTGGTACGACGTACACAGATGAAGAGGACAAGAAGACACGATTTGTCTAAAGTACGTAAGTGCAACGTTACTGTAGAATTGTCTCTTTTTTCAGCCCAGTCCGTTAACAATGTTTCACACATATATATAGAGGTCCACATAATAGATCTGAGATAGAAGTCGGAAACTCCTTTTGTGGGGACAAAAAAAGGGGGGGGGGGCGCATTTCGATTATACGTATTTGATGATGGATTCCAATAGGTTAAAACGTTAAGTAGGTTCTCCACAAGCCTTTGAAGTATATGGAAGTTATTCAGAATTGAAACAAAGCAGGTTGACTTTGGTGTAATAACTTTAATCAGTTTACACATATACTTATATAATGAAGAAAGGATAATAGATCCTTACCTCCCACCGAGGAGACGAATTCGGTAGCAAAAGTAACATCACAATGTAAGGAATAAAAATATAAATTTTCCTAATAGAAAATTAGTTTTTATTATACTTACCTGTGATGTTACTTTATAGAGTTCCCTTATAAAGTTTTTACTTTATCCTCCCACCCCGCTTCAGGATACTTAGGATGACAGATATGGCCTCCGGAAGTGACGCGTCACCAGGGGAGACTAGGGGATAAGGCTAAAGTGGAGACCACAGTGTTGATTCTTTATTTCATTAAGAAATAGAACGTCAGAAAGGGTCTTTTTAGACACCCTGATAGCAAAAGTAACATCACAGGTAAGTATAATAAAAACTAATTTTCTATTAGGAAAATTTATATTTTGTGCCCTACCCTTCAGAACCACGGCGTTCACAAAACTAATAGAGGTAATCTAGGCACAGTCCAGACCGTGTGTTATTGCATACTTCAATACTTGGACCACTGGCTCCTGCACGATCAGTCTAGAGACACACTGCTACTCAAGCGGCGTTTGTTCTGGGATCTTATCACGGGGTTGGGTCTCAGGCCGAACATAGAGATGTCGGAACTAGTACCGAAACAGGACATCTGATACGTAGGGATGAGTTTCCTTACCAGACTGGGGATAGTCAGGGTACACTTGGACAGTGCCGATATGTACAGAGTAGACATCATGTTGCGTGTGATCTTCAAAGCTGTGTATCCACTTCAACTACCAGCCAGGGAGCTATTTTAGCTGCTAGGGTATTGAATTCAGAGGTCGTCTACCAATGTACTGTGGACTACCTGTCGAGGGGGGCTCGAAAGTCCGTACCGAGGGGTCACCGTTAAGAACAGTGACCAACGCGGTTATCAACAGGTAGAGCCACCCCTGGTTGGGTCTGTTTGCGACCATGATGGACAATCAGAGGCCAATGTATGTGTCTCCAGTTCTGGACTAGGGGGCATAGGCGGTGGGCGCATATCCGTATCATGGAAATGAGCATACGGGTAAGCATTTCCACAATCAGTAAATTCGGATCACACTAGTGGCACCATGCTGGCCAATGACAAGTTGGTTCTCCAGCATACTGGAACGTCTAGTGTACCATACGGTGGGCATTCCAGTGTTTCCCAAGCTTCTGTCACAGCATGCAGGGGGAACACTTCATGCGAATACGCTCGTTCTGATTCTTCACGTCTGGAGGCTTATCAGGAAGGGAATCAGAAAGGACAAATTTTCGCGGCTAGCTACAGCAATCATTGCACAGGCAAAGACGCGAATGGGAGGTCTGTGTTAATTGCTGTAAGTAAGGCAAATTAATCCAGTCAGTCCAGTGGTAGGCGAAATGGGCGATTTCCTTAAGTAATTGTTACGATGAAACGAAATCGTCAGCGTTGATTAGGACGGGATACATGTAGGCATTGGCCAATTGTTTCAAGTTCACTTCAGTGCCGATATGTATCATAGGTTCAGACCCCAGTTATAAGCGCTGATTTCATTCTTCATTAGGAAAGACCAGTAGCTAGAATAGTTAACCTAAGGGAATCTAACAGTGGTTAGATGGGATTTAACGAAAAATCAGTATGTGCCCATTGGATAGCTTCCCTCTTGATTGATCAGTCAAGAATGGGTAACTCATCGCTTTCGCTTCGGCGAAAAGGCGGCGGGAATTACGCGGCCTGTACAGGGGCGACCAGAATCTGGCTTGGATAATGATTCCGTTACTATGGTTGCGAAGCTGGGTTCCTTGCTAAGGCTCGGGTCCCAGTTAGGCATAACCGACCGTTCGTGATCCCAGGCATGTCCAAATCGAGTCGGTTATCTGTGACATTATATACTTTACGTATTCTATAATGTACAATTGTCGTATTTTAACTTGGTAAAAGCACATGCTTCCGGTTAATAACAACAACAATGTCAATAGATTAAAATTCATTCGCACTGATCCAGAATATGAGTTTATCTCTCGCCCAGCACGAACCTACCAAATTTAACCGAGACGGAAAACAAGTTATGCCCTGGCACATAGATCAAGGTCACGATCAGATGATAATGTGGGCTTCGTGGCGCAATCGGTTAAGACATTCGGCTAGATGATGGTGAATTTCATAAGACAAAATGCACCAGGCTTGTCAGAGGAAAAGGGCACTTCACCGGTACGGGTGAATGTTAAAATCCTCTGATGGCATCAGGTGGGACTGGTCTCGGCAGCTGGTGTAGCTGTGGAAGAACAGTGCCCCTTCTTATCCGGAGGCAGTAGCTTCGGTATACCAGTATCTGTCTCGGGATAGTGGTCCTGTTTAATCTGCGCAGGTGCCGAGGGCTAAGTCTCTGTGTGAAGCAGAATAGGTTACTGCTTTCAAGGGTAGGCCTAGACTGCCTTAGACCCACACTGTAGGAGCTCTGTTAGAGGAATTGATTTGGCACAGGGTTTGACCCCAAAACTAAGTTGGATTTCTTAAAGCCATTACTTTTCTGGCACATCAGGGGCTCAAGTATTAGGTTATGCTTACATAAACTTGGCTCATAGAGTATTCGGCCTTGGAAAACAAGGCTCAGAGATGGCAGTATCCAAGGCTTAGTTCCATAAGGCACGGACTTGTTTTGTGCAAGGCCAGAGCGTGGTCAATTAGGCACTACATCTCAATGACTAACCAATGAGAGGTAGGCATTGGATTTTATTCCATGCGTGGGTAATCAGTTTATATCCAAATCGTCAGTTTACAGATGAATATCTCTCGCAACACGCAGAGCATATCGATCCAATTCGGTTGAGGGCTCATAAGGTTATAATCGATGCCCATGAGGTAGGTGCAGTAGTTACCTCCTCGGAGTTCCTCTATGGAGTGATCCTGGGGATAAGATAATGGAAGTGGCATCAGGGAAGTCTCATTCCACTTTTATCAGTTTTACATACGTACACTGACTGCGCAGAGCGCAGATATTTACACATTGGATCCCCTAGTCGCGGCTAGCTGGGATGTCGCGGGGGCGAAGCATGTGTAAAAGGCTCAATTGTTTAGCCTGTTGTTATTCTGGGCCAGTGGATCTAGTCCAGGATAACAAATTGTTGGTATATTCACATTGGGAGTACAAAACGTTCTAGTTATCAGCTAGTTCAAGTTTTGTGCATGGAAAGTTTTCGTAGATTGTTTTCTTGATTACACATGACTGGTTATTCCAGTCTGGATACATATTTTACTATAATGTGTGCAGTTGTTTGGTGTTACCAATGATTGTGAGGTCCGGAGAGGGTAACGGTGAGTTCCCTGTGCTCCGGGGTGCTAACGGTACTAGGTATCATGACACTCGAAAACACATAATCATTCATCCAGGTTCATGAATGCCATGTTTTGTAATTATTGATAGTATGTGGTTGTCAATATACATAGGGTATTTTATGTTACCATTACTATTTGTGAGTAATGTGGGTTAGAACTTTAAGAGACTTGTGGACATGGCCAAGGGTCAGTGTAGATGCTGTGAGTATTAGATGTGAGGCACAACAGTGTGTATGACATGACGCTAACATGATAATTATGAGTTAGTCACATTCAGTGCGGGTGAAACTGCGACTGGGGACAGTACTCAAGCAGACCAGAAGACTTAGCTGGCGGATCAGTTATCTTCTGGGAGCAGGAATAGAGGGGGGGGGGGGGGTGGGGTCCGGCGGGGTGCTCAGACGGTGCCCGGGTCAAGTCTGGTGAGTCAATTTATTGATCCTAGGTTAAGTATTCACAGAGCGAATTAATTTATTTTTCTGGTTTCTGTATCACCTTACCTTCCCGCCTTGGAGACAAATTCTAACAACATATAACAGGGAAGTATGATACAGAAATCAGAATTTTTCAATGTAAAATTAGTTTCTGTGAGTACTTACCTGTTATATGTATTTAACACCCGCCTCCCACCCCGCAAGGTGAGTGACAGGTGTAAGTGCGGGTCAATAAATTGTATTCGGAATGGGTAGCCCCAATAGAAGCTATATAGCAACATATAACAGGTAAGTACTCGCAGAAACTAATTTTACATTGAAAAATTCTATTTTTGTGCCACAAAATTCAATTCTGTGTCACAAAATTCACTTTTTTTGTGTGCACAAAACTCAATTCTGTGTCACAAAATTCAATTCTGTGTCACAAAATTCACTTTTTTTGTGTGCACAAAACTCAATTCTGTGTCACAAAATTCAATTCTGTGTCACAAAATTCACTTTGTGCACAAAACTCAATTTTGTGTCACAAAATTCAATTCTGTGTAACAAAATTCAATTCTGTGTCACACAATTCAATTCTGTGTAACAAAATTCAATTCTGTGTCACAAAATTCAATTCTGTCAATTCTGTGTAACAAATTCAATTCTGTGTCACAAAATTCAATTCTGCACACGCATGTAAGAAGGACTACCATTGGTCAGAAACTGCACTGGAGAAATGGGTCACGGTCGCCGATCTACACATTCAATGTCGATGATTCATTTCTCATTCTGCCGATGATTCATTTCTCATTCTGCCATTTTGCTTCAACTATCTCCAAACAGTCAAACGTTGACAAACCCATTCGTATTTAAACTCATTTGCGTTATAATTGTACACATAATTTCATGTCATGTAGATCTCCCGCGAGTACTGACCTCATTTATTGTGTATCGCAAGGTACATCTGCCCCAGTTAAATCAATAATACACGGGCTGTGGCCTGTGTTCTGACTGCTGGCTGTGTTTATAAACAGAATGTGTGTATTGGGCCATTTGAGGAAACCATTTGTAGTATTTGTGTAGATACCATGGATACTAAGATGGTGTATACTGTAAATAATGCATGTAGACACATAGTTGCGAACACGTAACTTCGCAACTAGTAGACACAGATCCAATACCATTTGTTTCACAAGGTTAGAACTACTGTTAGAATACGACGTCATATAATGTCATTTTCGAGCATAAAACGTTACCTGACAAATAGAATACCAGGCTAGTGTATTTTAATATCAAATTTATCAGGCTCGGCTCGGAAACGGTAGGAATTCCTCGGCAAGCCTCGGAATTCCTACGCGTTTCCTAGCCTTGCCTGATAAACTTGATATCAAAATACACTAGCCTGGTATTCTCTATATATGGGCATGCTCTCAGGTCTAGCTATGTCCCACCCGGCTACTTTATGTTTGACCCTGTTTACATAATTGAGGGAAAATTCTGAATATTTTTCTTATTTCTCCTTCAAAGTATATATGCTTATAGGTGTGACCACTCATTTATAATCATAATATAACCAAAATAACTGTCCATAAAGAAGTATAATTGATATATTGGGTATATTTTCGCATTGAACTATTTAAACCTGCAAGTGTACTCCATCTAGTAAAATGGACTAAGACCGATCTCAACCAATCAACGTAGAGATGACATAGACTATCCTACGCAAACTAATGTTTGTGGAAAAAAACTGACTTTTGTGGACAAAACTGAATTCTGTCCCATAAAACTGAATTTTGTTCACAAAACTCAATTCTGTCTTACAAAATTGAATCCTTTATAACAAAAATGAATTTTGTATATCAGAATTTTACATAATTGGATTTTGTGATTTTTAGTGTTACAAAACTCAATTTTGTACACATAATTAACCTGTCCTGCATGGCGCCCCGTACCTATACAGATACAATCATTTAGTAATATGTATTTATATCGCGGTGGTATCATGCTATTTTCATATGCAAATGAGGCATGATATTTTTTAATTATTTATACTAGTGATGAGTCACCTGAAAAAATAATATTTACGACAAAAATACAGAGAATAAATAGTAATGTCTGTTAACATTTTATGGAAACACAGTTATGACCCTGATATCAGTGTGGAAATGTACTCTGATATAAAATGTATAATAATGCCAATCAATACGTGGGGTAATGGTGAATTAATGTTTATTTTGCCAGAAAATGGCATATCATATCTACATAATATACAACACTATCTGTCTCCCTATAGTATAACCTACTGAGTGGGCATGTACCTTTAATAAAGTGGGTGGTTGGTCGGGTGAACGTGTAGGCGTAAATTAATGGTAGGGGTTCCTCCTTATTTGCCTGGTTTGACCCCCAGGTTAGTTTTTTTATCTTGAGCTCTTTTGCTACCTGGGAGTTGAATTGTGTTATTGCCCGTTATAAAAGTAGTAAGATTATTACTGATCCTACTGCTTTTGGGATTTCAGGGCTGAATATATATATATTGTAAATATTCAGTTCTGATTTTGGGATTTTCCCATTTGTACATGTACTTGAACATGTACATGTACTTATGCAGGTAATATATGGGATTTAGTACTAAACCATTGACCCGGCCTTAAATGACCTCAGCTGTTGATAGGCCGTTAAACCCCAACAAACCTAAATATTTGGACATAATTTGTTTTGGGAAACCTCTATTGTATCCAAATATAGTTGGATTGTTAGTGTGATATAACAGTACAATCATACTAACCCTTTAGTAATGTTATGGCCTACTCTGAACTACTATGTAGACCAACATATAACCCTAAATATGTGGACACAATTTGTTTTGGGAAACCTACGGGTTTCCCAAAACAAATTGTATCCAAATACCGGTATATGTACATATTTATTGTTATAAACCAGTACAACCATACTAACCCTTTAATAATGTTGTGACATACTTTGTTGTGGGAAACAATGAATTTCCTAGAATAAATTGTGTCCGAATAGTTAGGGTTATTACTGTATAAACAGACATATACTGTTACAGAATAAAAATATTACACTTACATAATGAAGCTTTCAATAGATGACCCCTGTAAACACCTTTGTGGCTGTGACTGGAGAAATGGGGCTTATGGGCTATCATGCAGGGATTCCGCTGGCGATCGCCACTTTCGCAATTGGCGATAAAAATAAATAGTTGGCGATAAAAAACTACAAGTTTCGATTTATTTTGTCTAAATTTTTGAAGTGGCGATTTTTTTATTTCCCCCAGCGGAATCCCTGCTATGTGACCAGTGTAGCCCCAGATCAGCATGTACACAGTCGGATCAGGGCCTTCACTATTAGCCATTCCACCAATGAAACACTCACCATGCTTCTAACAAGTAATATAGACAGCTATCAGCTATGTTATTTGATCAGGAGCTACACTGGTCAGAAATCTCACAGGTAATATATGGGATTTAGTACTAAACCAATTGACCCGGCCTTAAATGACCGTAGCTGTTGATAGGCTGCTAAACCCCAACAAACAAACAAAAATCCCACAAAGCCCGTTTGTCCAGTCGCGGCCCCATATACCAGTAGCCTATTTCACCAACATTGCAAAGTATACTGATCTAGCAAAGTACATTTTGAGGGAGATATTTTCGATTTAAGGATAAATTTATTATTTTTTATTAAACTAAATTTATTACATTATCACAGCCATTGATGGCTGTGATAATGTCATAAATTCAGTTTAATAAGTCTGCATACGTTTAATCATCAAATATATGCAGTCGTTAGTTCTATATGAAATAATGTATTTCATGAAAAATCAAGGATTGCCCCCTCAAAGTAAACTTGGCTAGACAAGTATGCTTAGCAATTTTGGTGAAATCGGCTACAGGTAACTCGCTATGCAGTGACAAAATACACGTCAACTAATAACAAATTGCATTGTGCATGGACTAGAAGCACATATCCGCACAACAACAGATTAAAACCTGTATACATACACAATATAAACAAGTCCTCGTTCTTTTAAACTTTATTTATATTACAATGATTACCAACAAGCACGAAAGCACTTATAAATACAGATGCTTTCGGTGGCACAGATGGACGTAAGGGCAGTCCTTAATGTGGGAGGAAACTGGAGTACTCAGAGGAAACCCACTTGTCCGGTCTGGCGACCACCATACCATCTCACATATTACCCCGGTCGAGGATCGAACCCAGGCCACATTGGTGAGAAACGCGCTTGTTACCTATTGCTCTCATCGGACAGCCATGAACAACTAGATTGGTCAGTAAGCGAGGCTTACTGAATACCCCCCCCCCCCGCGTGGGCCCAGCTACCCCTAAATATGTAAACACAAATTCCAAGTGTGTGGGCTTGTGACCTTGACTCTGGGCTTAGCGGGGGCGGCACGAACGTGAATTTGTCACAGGGTAGTAGAGGTCCATTGGAGCAATGTGTGTGTGAAATGTGAAACAGATCCGAGCAAGGAAATATAAGTTATAACCGATTTCTTTGATATTAAGTTTTGTAAAGAGACTAAGTATGTGACATTGACCTGGAGATCAGCGGGGATTTGTCACAGCATAATAGTAGAGCCTTAGAGGAATGCATGCATGAAATATTAAGAATTTTCGATGAAAGAAATATGAAGTTATAACCTATTTCTCTGATGTTAAGTTTTGTAAAGAGACTAAGTATGTGACCTTGACCTTGGGATCAGCGGGGGTTGGACGGTCGTAGATTTGGCACAGCATGATAGTACAACCTTAGAGAAATGCACGAGTGAATAGTAAGAATTTGTCATTGAAGGAAATAGAAGTTATAACAATATTTCTCTGATGTTAAGTTTTGTAAAGAGACTAAGTATTTGACCTTGACCTTGGGATCAGCGGGGTTTGGACGGTCGTGGATTTTGCACAGCATGGTAGTAGAGCCTTACAGGAATGCATGTGTGAAATATTAAGCACTTTATATGAAGGAAATAGAAGTTATAACAATATTTCTCTGATGTTAAGTTTAGTGACGGACAGACGCACGGACACACGGACGCATGGACAACCTGACTCCAGTATACACACCCACAACTCGTTGCGGGGGGTATAATGACATATTTCATTTGCCCATACTTTAACACAGAACGTTACCAGGTAAATAAAAGTCCATGCTACGGTCTTTTGATATCAAATTTAGGCTTGAAAACTGTGAGAGTTCCTCGGCAACCCCCCGAATTCCTGCTCATTTTCTAGCCTTACTTGATAAACTGGATATCAAAAGACACACACATGGTACTGTATATACAAGTGGTGGTCACTGGAGAAATGGCTTAGGCCGTACAAAGTTATTTCTCTTTTAAGCGTCCGCGTGCGGGTAGGTGTTTAGAGTGGTTATGTGAAAAACAAACAAACTATGTATGCTATTTGACACTATTTACTAGTGAAGTAATATGAAAATTGATTGGAGTCTAGACGTGTGCACGTTTTATATCGGTTCATGAATTTACACTTAATAAGTTTAATTACAGTATTTTCTTCTTATTTTTTGGTGGCGGAAATTTAAATTTATGCTAAAAGTTTTTAACGTAAATTTACTTATTTTTTCCTTCCAGATCTTGTTTGTTTTTACCGGATACATAGGTTGGTTTTGGCCAAAGTAAAATAATGGTATGGCCTTATGGAAGATGTGACCACACAGAGAAACACCCATCACTGCTGCTCCTAACAAGGAGTATAGATTTCAGATGCAGATTCAGGTAGGAGGTGGGGTGTGGTGAATGTGAAATTTACAGACTATCATAATTTTTCACTTGTACGAAGTTTAGTGAAACAGGCCCCTGTAGTCGATTTCACCAACATCGCAAAGTTGAGGGAGTAATCATTTATTTTTCCTGAAATGCATTATTTCATATAGAACTAATGACTGCATATATTTGATGATTAAAAGTATGCAGAATTATTATACTGAATTTATTACATTGTCACAGCCAAAATGGCAGTATAATAAAAATTAATAAATTTATCCTAAAATTGAAGATTTATCCCTGAAAGTATACTTTGCTAGAAAAGTATACTTTGCAATGTTGGTGAAATAGGCTACAGATACAGATTCAGGTAGTGGGGGTGGGGTGGGCGAATGTGAAATTTACAAACATTCCTAATTTGCACTTACAAACATTTTAGTCTTACGAAGTTTAGTGAAACAGGCCCCTGGTCTACAGTGGCAACTTGTAGGACATCATCCAATACGTGATGCTGTGAAACTCTGTGAGCGAAGAATGACAATGTGCGAATGCATTCATCGAGTTTATTTTTAACTCTTAGACCGCTACACACAACAATTGTCGTCTGCTGTTGCTTTTATATCTTGCCTTAGTTCTCAATAAAAACATTGTTTGACAGCACTTCAAAATCATTTCCAATGGAATTTATTCTGAAGTGCTGTCAAATTATTCTAAAGTGCTGTGAAAGTAATTTTTTGATGATAAAATGGAAAATAAACAGCAGACGACAAAAACTTAAGATAGCGGTGTAAGGGTTAAACAGATCACTTGCGATAGGCTGTCCTAATCACAGGTTGAAGTAACGGACCGAGGTCTATAAATACATTAAATATGCCTAAAAGCATCAATAAATGGAAAGAAAATAAGCTAAACAATTTTTTTTACTCCCTCCATATAGACTTTAGGTCTATATGGAGAGTAAAAAAAGATTTTTTCCTTATTTTGTTTCATTTATTAATGTATTTATAGACCTCGGTCCGTTACTTCAACCTATGAAACTCTGGGAGCGAAGATTGGCAGTGTGCGAATGTATTCGTCCAGTTTATATTTAAACAGTTCACTTGCGATAGGCTGACCCAGTGTACATACAGGATTCTTGACTACGTACTCAACATAAATCTGAAATGGAATGGAACGGTGTTCAACTCTTTACAAGCTAACGGCGAAAATATCCGCCAAACAAATTAGGACTATACGTTTTATTTCTCTCTGTAAATATGTCTTGGAATTTCATTAGAATTGAGTCCTCAGGACTCAATTCTAATGTTTGTTTGTTTGTTTGTGATATTTACAAGGAGAAATAAAAGAAAATATGATGAATTTTTGTCCGCTAGTTTTGAACTATTTATAGCCCACAAGTTTCCCAGCATGCAAAGAGTTAATGAGCCATGAAGGCAAATGAGACGCGCCATGATTTTGTACCTATTTTTATGAAATATATTTACAGAAACTGTGATACTTTCTGTAAGTGACGTCGAAAGATGACAAAATTGTGGAGTTCTATTCCGCATATGCTATGAGATTGTTGTCAACTTTTGCTGTCATTTACGGAAAATATTGTATATTTTGTAAATATTTTTCATGAGATATTGCACATGTTCCTAGGTACAAAATCACATGGCGTGTCTCAAGTATGTGAGGGCCAAACCAGGTCTCCAGTCGGGATTCCGGTAAGAATGAACCCCGATCGTTAAATTACCCATCGCGTGCTCCCACCTGCCATCCACCCGAAAACATTGTTTTCTAATAATAATAATAATAAAAAAAAAAAAAAAAAACAATGTGTAAACAATAGACAATAATTTGTTTGTTTGAAGCAGATATGTATGTTTGCCATAGCTTGATGACATTATCGAAGGGCATATTATACATGACCAACCATAACAAAAATTGGGGGTATTGATGTGATATTTGTTTGTTCTGGATTATATGGCGAGATCCATTTTTACCTGAAATAGATAGTAATTAGGTGTATTAATCTGGTTTCCATTGATCTATTATCGATTTGTGGGAAGTTCCGGATAATGTTTATGAATAAATGGACATCACATTTGAATCAAAAACAGCGTTTACTCCAGTGTTGTGATGTAATTATTGTATATCAATGTTTTCCAGAAAACATCAGAGTTAAATGAATGCTCATTTCAGAAAATTAGGTCAGATGAATCTAAAGATGATGCATCTTACACATAATGATATTAGTAACACACATAGTATTCCTTTCCACGGCTGAAAACATGAGTCAATCCGAAACTTCTGATGAGTCATTACTTTTTAACCCTTTCAACCCTAAATAACTGGAATGGACTGTGATATTTTAATTTTCAGACCAATCCAATCGTCACAAAATGATTTCAGACTAGTCAATTTCTAAAAAGGCGAAGGTGTGTAAAGTTAGCACTGAGATCGTAAATCGTAGATCAACATTCAATCGAATGTAGAGCTGAGTGTGAAGCTGGAAATGAGATCGTTATTCATATATTGTGCCATCATTTGAATACAGAGCTGGGTAGTTTGAATAACGAGCTGGGCCTGAGATCGTTATCAGAATAATTGTGTTAGTATAAGCCGAATACAGAGCTGGAAAGTTTGAATAAC